>RJWM01037653.1:5159-17389 GCA_004363535.1 Dasyprocta punctata | reverse complement strand
CGTTTATCAGGGGTTACTACAGAGTGGTGGATGACATATAGCCAAAATTACCAAAGTTGTCAACCTCAAGGCCACTTACTATTGTTGTTTCCATTGTTTGCCATGTTGGGGATCCAGTCCAGGACCTCATGTGTGCTAAGTAAGTACTCGATTGTTGAGCAGCACCCTGGCCCTTTCAATTTGCTTGATGGTGTTTTTCAAAGAGCAGTTTTTCTTTTCTTTTCTTTTTTTTTTTTTTTTTTTTTAAGACAGGCTCTTGCTGTCTAGTCTAACAATCCTCCTATCTCAGCATCCTGAGTGCTGAGACTACAGGCTTTGGCCACCATGCCCAGCTAGAAGTTTTAAATTTTGAAGTTCTATCTGTCTGTCTGTCTATGTATCTATCATCTATTTGGTGCTAAGGTTGATCCCAGGGCCTTACACATGTTAGTTAAGCAGGTGCTCTACCACTATGCTACATTCCCAGCCCCCATGTTTTCTTTTAAAACTGTGATAGCTCTTTAAACAATAAATAAATTGGAAAGAATTTTTTCATCCTGTCCAGTAATGCAAACAAAAGATGAGGTTCATGTGGAAAACAAGAAATACAAGTTTAAGAACTGGGGAGCTGGATGTAGCAGGAGAAGCAGTGACTGCAGCCTATACAGCACCAACGGGCTGCAGAGGCAATGGAGATAAAACTGTGGGGAACACAAAACTCAAAATGTGCTCAGGGCAATGCCTATAATAAATCTGTGGAGTCACAATCATCAGCACACTGCATATTTTTATATTCACAGAAATTATTGAGGATAAAAGATATAGACATGAAACATTATCCAAAAAATTATTAGCACAAAACGTTTGCTTCAATGAATCAAGAAAAACCAGCTATATGACTATCTTTTTTGTTATGATTGCTTTATTATTTTCAAATAAACATTTCACATTAAAAATGAAATCTGAAGATGACCCTGAGAAAACTACTTTTCACTCAAAACTCTTTTTCTTGATTGTTACTCTCTTATTGGCTGGATGTGAAATTGTTTTGGTTTCTTACTTTCCTTTTGTTTAAAATTTAAAAAAAAGATATATACATTAAAAAATAAATAAATATTAAATAAATAAATAAATAAATCTGTGGCATCAAATCCTTGGTCAGAATGGAGGCCACATCCTATGATGTCTTTGGTATTGGGGTGTCAGGAAATAGACACCAAAGTAGAAATTCAGAAGTCTTAACATATGGCATGCATGCTAAATGAAGGAAAGGTAAGGCAGGTGCTTAGCCACTGAGCTAAATCCCTGGCCCTATTTTTTGAGACAGGGTCTCACTATGCCAGTTCAGGCTGGCCTTGAACTCACTTTGTAGCCCAGGGTGGTCTCAATTCACAACGATCCTCCTGCCTCAGCCTCCCAAGTGCTGGGATTAAAGGCGTGTGCCACCATGCTTTAGCATCAGTACTTCTTTGAGTGTATCTCTCACTTTGTTTATTCTTGGTAGACTCAGGCTCAGAAAATGAACAGAGGCCAGGACAATGCAGGTCCAAACAGCAGGCCTCACCACAGCTGTCTCATCATGAGGGGTTTGCTGTTCCCACTGCGGCAAGATACTGCACCACAGCCCCCTTGTGAATGAATTCTGACTGTCACTTCATCCTCTCACTGTGCAATACTCAAATCTTGGAATAGGAGCATTTGTTTGGTATTGTGCTCTGGTGGCTAGAAAGGAGACAGGAAAGAGAGAAGAGAGGAGAGAGGAGAGAAGGGGGGGAGGGAGAGGGACAGAGAGAGGGAGACAGAGAGAGAAACAGACAAATTTGTCCCTTTGGCTTCTGGGTCGGAAGGTGGAAGGTTGAATGACAGATCACAAAACAAAACAAAACAAAACAAATAAAGTTGGGGAGGAAGCTCAGTGGCAGAGACCTTACTTAGCATGTGTGAGGCCCTGGTTCAATCTCCAGTACCCTGAAAAAAATGTTTTAGGAATAACCATTGCTCATTTACAGTCCCCCCTCCCTTTTCTTCCACAGACACAAAACAAAATAAATGCTATTTTCTAGGGTAAATGAAAAGTTCACATGAAGGGTAAACTTTTCTCTCAGGCCATATGTCATACTTCTTATGGACTCTCCCAGTTGAATTTTCATTTCACACGTGGTGAGCTCTGAATATCTGGAATGGGCTGAGAAGTTTTCTTGTCATCTCTTTTTCTTTTGCCCCAACAATGCAATTTCTTCAGCGGTCAATGGTTAGCACCCAGTCTGTGGCTTTAGATTGCTAGTACATTATGGAAAATCACAATTTGGTGGAAAATAAAATTTTGTGGAAAAGGAGATTTTGCTGGAACATTTTCTTGGGTCTTTCTACAATTCAGGAACAATACAGAACTGAGCTGAAACATCATGAAAAGAGCTAAAGAAATGACTAATTACTAGCAGAAGATGGATAGAGGTATGGTTGTCCAAGAAAGAAAACATGAGCCCTCTCCAGATACACTCCTATAAAAGAATTGGGAAAGTGGAATGTTAGGGATTTTCATGCCTTTCTGGGAGAGAACAGGAAGGGATATTCATTTTAGGAACATCAATTTCTCTTAAAACATCAGAGAAGTCTTCTGCTAAATTTCAAGTATTACAGCTTTTAAAAATAAATGGCATAGTATTATTTGGGTGGTATCATCTACTAAACTGGGTTTTTAAATGTAGGTGAGTATAATATAAATAGGCTGTGATTCCTCATATTGCGTGTAATGTGACTGGTGAATAAAAAGTGAGCATTCTGACTTGCCCCATTTCTGAGGCTTCAGAGGCCAATATCAAAGAGGCATTCATGCAGGCCCGGAGGAGCCAGACCACTTGTCACATTTGCCCCAGACCAGCGTCTGGGAGGCCGGCCCAGGAGGGGTGGGAGGGCTTGTCTGATGTTACCTTAGTTCCCTCCCCTGGGGCAGCCGAAGAGTACACTGTGTTCTGGGAGAAACTGATAGAAAGTGGTCAGCACAAGATAAATTGTGAAAGACTTGATGACTGGATTTCAAGTTGGGGAAGATAATGGAAAATATTAAAAACATAAAACAGTACACATAAAATTTAAAGCCACTTTTTTAGGCAAAGCAAAACAAAACACAAAACAAAACAAAAAACCATAAATGAAGACAAACTCCAAAGGATGATCCAGGAAGACTATTTTGCACCACCTAAGAAAAATTAGTATTCTTAATATATATTAGAAGCAAAGATTCAATATGTATTTAGAAGCCAACAACTTCCAAGGAGGGGGAAAAGGAAGAAATACAAATAAGTTGCTCACAAAAAATAACAAATGGCTAGTAACATGGCAAGTCTTTCAAAAAATGTAATGAATATAGCAGTGAAAAAAGCTTTTCACCCACCAGAGAGGCAGGATTGTAAAAGACCAATACTACCCTGCAATTTTCTAGGTAATACAAATTGGACAGTCACATCCGGGTGGTAAAAATATAAATGACTGTAGCTTTTTTGCAAGGTTATATGCCAGTGCCCATCAATATTTGCTGTGTGTAGTCCTAGATGCTCATCAGTGGGTAAATGGATTAAAAATGTGGGAGTATTATTCAGTCAAAAGGAAGAATTAAATCAAGTCCTTTGTAGGAAAGTGGATAGAATTAGAGATCATCATGTTAAGTGAGATAATCCACAATCAGAAAAACAAGTATCATGGTTTCTCTCATATGTGGAATTAAAGAAAAGAAAGAAAGATATGAACATGATAAGAGCAGACATGGTAATGCATCTCTGTAATTCCAGCATTTGGGAGGCTTAGGCAGGAGAATTACTTCAAAGTCAAGGCTGACCTGGGCTACACAGTGAGTTTATGATTAGCCTAAACTGAATAATGAGACTGTCTTGAAAAGATATATAAGAAAATAAAAATTTAAATGATCCTATCACCTAGTGATACCATGCTTTCTTAGTTTGTGTAAGTATAATCTTCGAAACTCACACAGTAACAAAATCACCTAGTGGTGCATTTCTCATCATGTGTCCCCTTCATAAAGTGATATGTGACTGTATGCATACAATGAAAGAAAATACATGTAAAATTGGTCAGTGCAGCAATAGGAATGAAGACCCATGTTCAATGCAAATGGTCTTCAATCAATAGGGAGATGGTTAAATAAATTAAAAAACATTCATCCAATCCAACACTGAATCCATTAAAATAACAAAATCAGTATCTTTTTACTGCATCTGTGTGCAGTTCAATAAATGATCACAAGCCAGTTACACCCATAACAGCCCCAACGCCTCATCACCCACCTCCTAATCACAACCTTCCCTTCAGAGGTAACCACTTCTTCACTTCTGCCATCACAGGTGGGTTCTTACTCTTATTAGTTTTATATAAATGTAACCATACAGTGTATTTGCTTTCGTGTTTGGCTTCTGTGATTGTTCTTGTTTGTTAAATATATTCCTGTTGAATATACCACACTTTATTCCACAACTGAGTTTTTTCTAGTTTGGTGCTATTATGAATAATGCATCTGTGAACATTTCTTTCTATTTTGCAGTACTGGGGATTGAGCCCAAGGATTTAAGTATGCTAGGCAAGCACTCTACTACTGAGCTACAAGGCACGATCACAGTATTTCATGAAAGTTTAAATTAAAAACAAATTATTACAATAAAAGGCACATCGCAGTCTACTACTAAGCTATATCCCCAGCCCTGTTTCTTATTTTATTTTATTTTATTTTACAGACAGGTTCTCACTAAATAGTTCAGGCTGGTCTTGAACTCATTATATAGCCCAGGCTGGTCTCTAATCCAAGCAATGCTCTTGCCTCAGCCTCCTAATTTCTGGGATTACAAGTATGTACCACCACATCTCCATTTGTCATTTTAAAAAACACCACCAATTCTCTCTCTCTCTCTCTCTCTCTCTCTCTCTCTCTCTCTCTCTCTCAGACAGGGGGATTTTGCTATGTGACCCTGATGGCCTCAAACTTCTAGGCTCAAGCAGTCCTTCACCTTAGCCTCTCAAGTAGCTGGGATGATAGTCATATGCCACCAGGTCAGGTGGTATTTTAAAAAACAAATAAACAAACAAAAAAACAGTAACAATTTTAAGATGGTAATAGTGCTGCAGGTCTCTGATTCCAGCACTCTGGGAGCTAATGCAGGAGGATTGCAAGTTTGAGTCCAGCCTGGACAATTTAATGATGTTCTGAGAACTTATCTTGAAATAAAGAGATTGAAGAACTCAGTTCAAAGGTCATAGGTTCAGTCCTCAGTATCCCCAGCCCCAACTAATATTTTTAGTTTTTGTTTATATCCCATTGATTTATAATTTTTAAAAAGAAAATCCTTCTCAGCTTCTCAGGGGGCTAAGGTAGGAAGATAAATGAGCCATCTGGGAAATTTAATGGGACATTGTCTCAATATACAAATAAACAAAGAGTCAGGGCTGTAGCTCAGTGGTAGAATGGTTGCCTAGTAGGCCCTGAGGACTTGGACTCAACCCTCTGTACACCAGCACCAAAGGAGGCAGGGACAGAGGGAAGGGTGGAGTGGAAATAAGGTGCAGCTGAAGCACAGGTCTGGGTTAGATTGTGAAGGACTTTAAGAACCATATTATAAAATGTAAATTTTATAAACTAGGCAATGATGAACCAGCAGAAGTCTTTAATCAGGGAGATAAAATGGTATTTGAGTATCAGTAGCCATGTAAAAGTAAGCCAGCAGCGTGGCTTTCTAGCTGATGGATATAGCCTCTAGCAGCAGGAAGTGGTGACTTTCCCATCCACCCAGTGGGTGAGCGAGCCAACTAACAGAGAAGCACAGGAGAGCTTTCCAGCCCTCGGTCAACACTTCAAACCAAGTGTGAGGTGCAGAAGCCAGTGCTCTTCCTCAGCAAGAGGAATTCTTCTGAACTGCCCCCACCTGCTTCATCCTGAGTTCCAGGGCCCTCATCCCATGGAAGGTCTCTCTCATCAGCCACAGAGTCATGAGATGTGGTTATTGCTGTTGGCAGCCACACCTATCAGGTGCAACAGAAATTGTGGAGTGACTTGTTGCTCGCATCTTCCAAACTAAATCGCAACGTGACATTCACCAATTGGCTTACCATTTTCCAATGGATGTTACATTTGCTAAAAGAGCACAAGTTGACTAGTGCAAGAACATTACACAGGAACAAGGAAGAAATTCCAAGTGAAATGTTGCAATTTCAGAACAGAATTATACAGTACAAGCTTTGGGTTTCAGAAAAATTTTCACTGGTCTTGTATATGGCAAAGAAAACACTGGTACTGTGGATGTCAACATTGCACCGTGATGGAAATACGGATAGGGAAACCTTGATGAAATGGAAGCCCGAAGTGTAAACTTTCTACAACAAAACCAGAAGTGGAGTAGATGTTGTTGATGAGTTATACAGCAACTATGTCACCTGAAACACTGGCAGATGGACGTCTTTTACTTGATCCTAAACATGGGTGGCATAGTTTGATAAATAAAATAACAAGTACAACATACCAAAGAGAAATTTTCTTAGAGGATTAGGACTAGAACTCATAAGAGATATTTTATAAAACAGAAAAAAAAAATGTTTCTGCCCAGGGAACTATGCAAAAAATTGTGGACCACATTGGTGAGCTGACAGGTGGACAGGCAGGTGCAGCATAACAAAGACTGATTATGACAACAGGAGAACCAGTTGTGAACTGTGCCCTACAAGAAAGGACAAGAAAGCAAAACATATGTGCTATCAGCATTAGTGATACTTGGGTATGCAACATGCAATTTCCATGTGTGAAGACTGCATTGGGTGTGACAACAGAAGCAAAGATTATTTTTGTTGTAGAGTACTGGTGTTTTCATTGTAGTTCACATAGGTTTTTATTTCTGATGCTATGTTTTAGGTTTTGTAGGCAAATAAAAACAGCTGATGTGAAAATGTTGACGTCTAGCCCACTTGGTATTGTACTGATATCTTATTTCCCTAAGTGCACATTGTACAACATGAGTAGGAATCTTCTTACAAAGCAGGAAGAGAGGTGACAAGAATAGTCTGCCACATAGGAAAGGAAACCTAAGCACATGTGCTGTCAGTGTGAGCGTGACACATGCCTGGAACATACAGTTGTCATGTGTGAAGACCGCCTTGGATGTGATAGTTGAAGCAAAGATTATTTCTGTGATACTTTTGTGCTTACATTGTACTTTACCTAGGTTTTTATTTCTGTTATCGCTTAAGTTCTGTAAGCAAGCATACAGCTGATATGGAAATGTTGATGGCTATTCTAAACACTTATTACACATTTGATATTTTATTTTATTGACACCTTATTTTATTATTTAGGTGTGATAATTGAAGTAAAGATTTTTTGTAGAGTACTATTGATACTTTCATTATAGTTCATATTGGTGTTTATTTCTGATGTTATCTCTTAAATTCTGTAAGAAAGCACATAGCTGATGTGGAAATGCTGATATCTATTCTAAATACTCATTACATATTTGATATTTTATTGACATCTTATTTTCTTTTAGCTGTTACAATTTAAGATTTTGTTGTAGAGTGTTATTGGTATTTTCATTGTAGTTCAAATTGGAATTTATTTCAGATATTATCTGTTAGGTTTAGTAAGCAAGTACACAGCTGATGTGAAAATGTTGATGATTATTCTAAACACAATAAATATTAAGAACTTAATACTTGATTTTATTGATACTTTTATGTTCCTGTTAGCTACACATTGCATAATATAAAAAGAACCTCCTGACAAAACATCAAGATCAGTCACATGTCAAGTGTGTCCTACAAAAAGGTCAGGAGAAGGGCCAGGTGTATAGCTCAGTAACACAGCACCTACCTGGTGAGTGTGAAGTCCTGAGTTCAATTCCCATTCCCCCTCCCAAAAAAAAGGTCAGGGGAAGAAAATACAAGTGCTATCAGTGTAAGTGATAAGTGTGCACAGAGCATGCCATTGTCATATGTGAAGACTGCCTTAGGTGTGATAACTGAACTAAAGATTTTTTTTTGGTAGAGTCTATTGGTATTTTCATTGCAGTTTATATAGGAATTTATTTCTGTTGTTCTTTTTTAAACTTTGTACACTAAAACCAGTTGATGTTGAAAGTTTTGATGCTTTTTTATAAACATTCATAAAATATAAACATTTATAAAAATGCATTCTTTATTTTTGTGATTTTTTTCCCTGTTAAGCACTCATTGTTTAATGTAATAATGCTCATAAAATTAAAATTAATAATTAAAATTAATTAAAAGTAATAATTCATCAATAGAAATATTTTAACAAATAAACGTGGATTTGACACACCCATAGTTATGCCCCTTTACACAAAAAATGTGTTATGCTCCCATTTATGTTGGCATTGTATGTTAAGCCTGTAATCCCAACACTCAGGAGGCTGAGGCAGGAGAACTGCAATGAGTTTGGGCTACATAGTCAGTTCAAAGCTAGACTGAATTACAAAGCAAGATCCTGTCTCAACCAATCAAACAAAAAACAACAAAAACCCAAACCAAAAAACAAATATTCACTGCATATTTTGATCATGTCTCATACTGTATTTCTAGAAGAGGATAGAAAAGTTGAAGAATATTCTAGAATGAATGGAATCAGGGAAGTTTCAGAGAAGAATATGGGAATAGGGCCGGGGATTTGGCTCAGTGGCGTAAGCGCCTGCCTGGCAGGCACGAGACTGTGAGTTCAATCCACGGTACCAAAAAAAAAAAGAATGTAGGAATGGTCCTATTTTCTTCATATAATTCTATATTCTGTGTTTGTGTGTTTAACAAAATATATTTGTCTAGACTGAGGACGTAGCTCAGTGGTAGAGCACTTACCTAGCATTTGCAAGGTTCTGGGTTCTGTCCTCAGTACCATAAAAACAAACAAAAAACAGGAAGTACATAATAATATATATTTAATTAAAGAAAATATGTTACTAAAAATAGTTTCACTTCCTTTATCTTGCTATTAGAAAACTTCATCTTCTGTGATGAGAGTCAGCTGATGAAAAAAATTCTAAAAACTAAAAGGTAGAAAAGGAAAATTTCAAATTATGGCCTGCATTGGAATTTATTGAGTCCATATGCTACCAAACATTTTCCTAATATTTAACTTAACCATTTGTTACTTTACCAAGTAGATAACTGAAATTGTTGAAGGATATTAGCCAGACTGTTTAGTTATTATGAGTTAATTTTTAATATAGTACCCTATATAGAATTATTTACTTTGTTATTGGTGTTTTTCCTCTGTACATCTATTTCTGTTAGTACGTGTTTGCAGTACATGATGATTACATTCATTGTGGGGAGTTGGTACATGTTCATAACACATTTTAACTTTTTTTACTTCCTCTTCCACTCCCACCCCCTCCGTTATTAGTACTGTATTTAAGGTTATACATTCACATACTTTTTTTTTGTCTTTTTGAGGCAGGGTCTCACTATGCAGTTCAGGCTGGTTCTGGAGCCCAGGCTGGTCTTGAACTCCCAACAATCCTCTTGCCTCAGCCTCCCGAGTTCTGGGATTACAGGCATGCGCCATCACGCCTGGCTCCATTCACATATTTTAAAGAGTCAAACAGCTCTATAGTTTGTGACCGTTAATTGTGATTTGTCAATCTGACTGGATTAAGAAACACCTAGAAGATTAGTAAAGCGCAGTTCTGGTGTGTCTGTGGATGACTGGAATGTAGGCCAGCAACCCGAGCGTGGAAGACTCACCCAGTTAGGGGTGGCACCAATCAGGTTTGTAGCCTGAATGGAATGAAAAGGGGAAAGGAGGAGGACTTTATTCCGGTCTTGGAGCGCTCCAACCTGCTTGAATGGGTACGTCTTTTGCTGCTATTGCCTTAGGACAGGAGCCTCCAGTTTATTCAGCCTTCCACCGCAGATGCACACTGGTGACTCTGCAGTGAGCTTGCAGGCCTGTCACCTTGGCCTGGCCTGCACCCTCAATCCCTCTTGCTCTGTGGGTTTCATCTTTTTGGGCTGAGCAGCTTCTGACCCTGCTACTGTAGACCCTCCCATCTCTGTGCCTGTAGGCTTACCTAATAAATGT
Organism: Dasyprocta punctata; assembly: GCA_004363535.1. NCBI lineage: Eukaryota > Metazoa > Chordata > Mammalia > Rodentia > Dasyproctidae > Dasyprocta > Dasyprocta punctata. The sequence goes on along the minus strand of RJWM01037653.1, from coordinate 7,326 downwards.
CCTTGCATAATGATAAGGTACTTTTCCTTTACAGAATCCCCGCTAATACAATTGCATTGTGTAAGATAGCAGTCAGACTTCAATTTTCTATTCCCAAACTATTTTAGATCAGACATTTTTTCTTCACAATCATTCACCCAGCCTATGCACTAGTGAACAGTTTCCCAACAATGTTCCTGTTGAGGAGTTTCATGCCTTTATAATTTTATACTTTGGATGAAATACTTTTCCAAGAGGCAAAGTAGCTAGCTTAGGTGGTTCTTTTGGAATTTCCCTCCGTATCTAAAATTACATAGAGCTGGGCATGGTGGTGGATGCCTGTCATCCCACCACTTGGGAAGCTGAGGCAGGAGGATTACTGTGAGTCTGAAGCCATCCTGTGCTACATAGTGAGTTCAAAGTTGGCCTGAACTATATAGGGAGACCCTCTCAAAAATAAAAAATAAAAAGCAAGCAAACAAACAAACGCAAAGCTGCATATTTTTCAAATTCAGGTACTATTTATTGTTTTCTTTTAAAGGAAGATGAATGGGCTATGAAAAGAATTAAAATGTGTTAGGAACGTATGAACTCTTCCAGAATGAATGTAATTATTACGTACTGCAAACATGTACAAATAAAAACAAAAATCTGAAAAAAAAAAAAAAGAAAGCCGTGGTTCTTACTTTTGCCATCTCTTCCCATGTCACATATGCACCCTTCCCAGTTCCTTCCCATATATCTAAAGGGTAATTTCAATAGAGCAGCCAAGCTTGGTGATGCATCCCTACAATCTGAGCATTCTGGAAGGCTGAGGCAGGAGACTGCAAGTGGAGCCCAGCCTAGGCAATTCAGCAGACAGCAACAAAACTAAATTTCAACAAAGCATTTTACAACATTTACTTTATTAAGATTATTTACATTCTTATCAAAGCTAACATTATTATGGTTAATTTCCCTCTCACATTTTGTCTTGTGGGGTTACTATCCTGCTTGTTCATTTATTTGGCTTCTAGTTTTTCAATTATTGATTCAACCCCGAACTTCCTCTAGTTGTATAAATCTATTCTCAATACATTAAAAAACATTAGTATTCTATGGGGATGAGGGTACGGCTTAGTGGTAGATGAGTGCTGCGCATGTGTGAAATCCTGGGTTCAATTTCTGATACCAACAAAGATCACTGTTTGTTTTTTCTTATGTCTTTCAAGGAATTGGTTCATTTCATCTAGGTTATCAAGTGTCGGCATTAAAAAAAAGTGTTAAAAAAAAGTAAAGCTGGTGGCATGGCACATGGCTGTAATCCCAACTCTTGGGAGACTGAGGCAGGAGGATCACAAGTTCAAGGCTAGACAATTTACTGATTTAACAAGATTCTGTCCCATAAAATAAATAAATAAAGCAGTTGGGAATACAGCTTAATGGGAAGGTCCTGGGTTTAATCCCCAGTACCACAGGAAAAAAAAAAATCAGTTGTCTAGGAATAACAGTCTCTCAATTCACTGTCAGAAATCTCTTCAGCAGCCCCTCTGTCTTGCTGATCTCTGCCTTACAACCATCCTAGTGGGTTGCTTTACCTCCCTTGGTTGTAACCCCTTATTTTGTGTCATAAACTTTTTCTTCTACTTGGTTTACTTCTTTGTTTTGGTGGAGTCCACCCCCTAGTAGCTTTTTAAAAAAGAATACACAAGAAGCAACTCTTATTTTTTTTGCAAAAGATATTCTATGCCTAAAAATACTTTTACTTTATCTTTGCAATTAATTGATAATTGGACTGAGCCTGGGGTTGTAGGATGGAAATAATTTTCTCTCAAAGGAATTTCCTGAGATTATACACTAACAAATATTTCCACAACAGTGTTGCTATTGTGAAGTTTGATGTCATTTTAAAAAGCATTATTTTTTGTCATTAGTATACTAAAATTTTACAGTGCTAAGTATTTTCACCAGGCGTGGTGGCGCACGCCTTTAATCCCAGCACTCGGGAGGCTGAGGTAGGAGGAGCATTGTGAGTTTCAGGCTGGTTTGGGCTACAACGTGAGCAAAGCCGGTCTGAGCTACATAGTGCGACCCTGCCTTAAAAGAAATAGGGCCGGGAGCTTGACTCTGCGGTTTAAACACCTGACTGACAGGCATGAGGATTGTGAGTTTGATCCTTGGTGCCAAAAAAAAAAAAAAAAAAAAAAGT
>RJWM01037652.1:0-17057 GCA_004363535.1 Dasyprocta punctata | reverse complement strand
AGCTACCTTGACCCACTGGGACACGTCTTGCTAGCTCCCTTCCTTGATACAAAACCTGACCAAAGGACTCTAGAAGCCTACCTCATTCAAGTTCAAGGTTTATTTGATACAATATTCAAGAAGCAACCTACTTTGAAAGGAATATAAAATGATATATTGAAAACATATCTATTAATATTTTCAATTTCTCATATTTCAAGCTTTGAAATTTTTATAAGGTTTATGTTTATAAAATTTATACTTATCATTTTTTACAAGCTTTGTACCTATCTTTCTTTTTTTTTTTTTTTTTTTTTTTTTTTTTGCGGCACCAGGGATTGAACTCACAACCACGCGCCTGTCAGACAGGCACTTAAGTCACTGAGCCAAACTCCTGGCCCTGGTTTTTTGAATACTTGGTTTAAAAAATGCATATGTATTCTTGTGATCTAAAAAATGCTTAAGTACTCAAAGACAGGCAGCAAATTGTAGCTACTCAAAACACCACTGTAAGTGGCAGAGAAAACAATGGCACAAAAAAGGTTTTGAGCCACCTAAGCTGCAGAAGCCCACTGGGTGGTTTCCTGGGTTCTGCCTAGGCAGTTTTCAGAGCATCCTTCTGCGATACCACAGACACTGTGAGAAAGGCCTGGACAAAAGGGCGCCCTGCTTTATTATTCTCCAGTAATGCTTTGCACTGGGCAGTAACCATTTCAATCCCCCAGCCCTCAACTAGCTGACATTCTATACTACCCTTTTCCAGGTCTCTGCTTAACCAAACACAACAACAACAAAGCAACCCAAGTTACTAAAGGAAAAACCATTCAAAAATCAGAAACCTAAGTCGCTCCTTCATGTATCCATTTCTTTCAAAGAAAGACAAAGGATGGAGAAGGGTGGATAACCACAAGGAATTTGACCCAATATTATAAACTAGTCAAATAAGTGAAAATAATGATTCCTCCTTGGCTGAAAGTGCCATTTAGGAGCTTAACCTGACAGTTCTGATATTTCTAAATGCTTTTCTAAGAGTTCAGTTTATAAAAATAATCTGCCCCAGGAGAGTAAACCAAAGAAAAGGTCTTAGACTCTTAATCAAGATTTATTCATGATTTGCTCTGAACAGCTTTGGCTGGACTATTTTTTATCAGTGTAAAGGCAGCGGGGGTTGGGGGTTAGGGGAAGTAATGCCTTATTTCCCAAAACAAGCTGTTTATAAAAGCATTTTCAAAATAAAGTGCTGTTCAGACGCAAGTGGTATTGCTTTTATATTTGTAAAGTATAGGTTATTGCCAAAGAGGTGTCCTATATCTGCATTTATCTCTTTCAGTGTCATTTGTTTAGGAACTAATTTACTTCCTAAGGTAAATTATTTACTCTAAAACAACATTTCCCTATCAAGAGTTCCCGACTGCCAAGAAGTCCATAAAGGACTAATGGAGTTTTGTGTTACATTAACTACTTCAAAAGGACTAAAAGAAAGCCATATACAGTACTACCTCCCAGTAAGGCTGCACTGGCTGTGCAAACAAGCTGCTTTGCTGTTAGGTGTGATCCTAACAACTGGACACTAACACTGACTGGTAATTAGGTCACCAGGAAGTGGCAGTTCACTGAAAATGGAAAAACAATACTTAAGTTGGTACAATAGTCTCTCATATCACAAGTTCACAGAAAACAAGGACGACTAAGAAAGAGTTCTTGAGGTTGAAAAGAGCACTGTTTTCCTTTCATATTCAATACCATGAGAAATTTATAAAACAGGAAAAAAATAGCTCAATTTCCTTGACCTAGAGAAAAAGCTGTACCATGTTTTGTTTTGTATTTTACTTTTGACACCTGTCTTTCATTTAGAGTCAAATTACAGATTTTCAGTGAAGCCCTGTGACCTTTTACATATTTATGCTCTATCCATGATTTTCCTGATGTCATCTCTGCACTTCTAACAAACTTGACAGCTAATTTTCAAAGTAGTTAAGACTTTTGTTCAAACAGAACATAACTAAGTGGTGGCCATAGTCAGTAAAACAAATATTTACCGAGAGGAAGATAAAAAGCATAAAGTATAATTACAGAATATTCTCCCTGCCACCATTAAGAAAAAAAGACCAACAGTAAGGCATGATAGTGCACAGCTGGTAAACCCAACACTGGGAAAGCTGAGGCAGGAGGATCTCAGGTTCAGCCTGAGCTACACAGTGAGACCTTGTCTCAACAAAACAAAACAATATAAAAAAGAAAAAAGAAGCACTTCCAACTATAACAGAATATAAAACATAACCCAAGTAGAAATAGTAAAAACTAAAGAAGGAAAGGAGAAATATCACCATGAACCAAACATGACCTAGAAAAGCCTTAAAAGGACAGTCAGGAAGCAGACATGAAAAGGCAGACTGAGGTAGGTAAAAGGTAGGCAGTCAAGAGCACAGCTAATAATGAAGCCTAAACAAGGGCACAGTATCGTTAGAGGATTATTCAGAAACTGGCATGCGCATGTATAAAGCACTAGTGACATACTACTCACTGGACCCATACAAAACCAAAGAAGGCTTTTTGTAAGCACAGACAGGACCTCATATACAGAATTCAATAAATACCTGAGCTGTCTAAGGAGGAAAAAGCAAAGAATACATGAAATCATTTTTTTTTAAATGAGCTACAACTTTTTACAGAACAAATCCCAAACTCAATAGACATGTACTGGTTCTCGAAATCCAACTCCATTTTTTTCTTTGCTCTGTCCAAGTAAATGGCACCAACAGGAACAACTCATATAGCCTTCTTCAAAATACTCATCCATGTTTACAGTCTTTACCTTTTAGAGACATGTAGTGAAATACAGAGGAAGTGATATGTGTGGAATCTGCTTCAAGATAATCCAAGGTAGGTACGGATGAAATAATATTGGCCAAAGTTTACCAGTGTTAATCCACTTCCATTGCCACTACCTAAACCAAGTCATCATTCAGTACTTTTGTCTGAGGCAGACTATCAGCCTCCAATATGACTCTCAACAGAGCTCTGCTGGCATTTAGGTAGGACACTACAAAACACTGGGAACCTCTGTACCCCTGGCATTAAAAGGCAGCCCGGCAACACTCCCACCCCACCCTTCCACTGGGATAACCACAACCACAATATATTTTTTTTTTCACAATGTATTTTCTAAGGCCAACCTCTACAGGAAACCACTTCTAGTCCTGCATAGCAGGACATATTTCCCAATTTACCTGAGTGACTTAGTGACTCCCACAGTCACTAAATGACAAGTTCTCCTGTCATTTAACCCGGTCAGATCTTTTCCTGGCCATACCCCAACTTCTATCAGAATAATCACCTTCCAAGCCAACAGAGCCAATACTATTAACTACTTCATGTTCACTACTGTTAACTCATATTTGCAAAATCTTTCACTGGGCTAAAGCCTGGGCTTCTCAAATCTAAGCAGAATATGTCTGCTACCACTCTTAACCTTCAGTGTCTTGTTTGGGTGGGGTTTCCTCTGCCTGAAATGCCCTACTGTCAGACTTCCAAAATTATACTCACCTTCACAAAGTCTTCTCTGAGCTGCACCTCCCCCCAAGTCAAAATTAGTTGCTCTCTTTGACTTTTATAAAACTTTTCCCCTAAATGGTGAGCTCCTGAGACAGTCTGCCCAGTTTTGAAACCCAGTATCATGTTCAATAAGTGAATTCCATCCTCACTAAGCATTTGATTGCACTGGGAATTTTTTGTTTTGTTTTTTGGAAATACAGAACTCATCTTCTCTGCAGGGAGTCTGCTAACTATGTGAAGGTCAATTAGCCTAACTCCACGGCCTTTGCAAACTACCCTCTCTCCATAGGCCCTTGAATACCCTCTGACTTCACCAGAGGGCGATAAAGCCAACAGACTCGGCGTTAGCCATACTTAAATACCACCTTTATTTCAGTTATGACAGTGTATTCTGCGCTGGGGCCAATAACCTCCAATCAACTCCATAACGAATAGCTTCACAGACACTCTACGGGGAAAGTTATTTAACACGTGAATCGATGTTTTACCGGGCTCCGGGCTTCTAGTGAACTTGCCGCTGGAATGAGAGCGTCTTTGTGCGACCCCTCGGGCTGCCCAGTCGCGCCCTGGGCGGTACCGGCGGGGCCCAAAGGAGGACTCACGAACCGCGCCCTCGCACCTGCAGCGGCCCGGGGCGCGCGCGCCAGGCCCGAGGGACCGGCTCAGTCCTAAACTCGTTATTCCTCCCAACGAGCCCGTGTTCAGGGTGATGAAGAAATGAACACGTGGGTAGAAGGAAGACTTGACGGAAACACGAGTCGTTAAAACTTAGGGGTTCCTCACCCGCCCCACCCCGGCTCGGACTACAGCCAGGGCCGGCGGAGAGCGGCCATGGCGACCCCGCGAAGACGACGGGGGCCACGAGGGGCCAAGAGCCGGGCAGACGCACCCTGCGCCTGCTCCCCTCGGAGCTTCGAGCCGTCCCCTCGGGGCCCGACCGGACCGCTCTCAGGAGAGGGACAGCCCCGCCCCGCCGGGCACCCGGACCTCTCGGGGTCCCCTTTGTGCAGCCGCCTCACCGTGATGTTGCAGTGCAGGGTGAGCGGCTGCGGCGGCAAGCGTGGGCTGCCCAGCGGCGGCACCAGGAAGTGGCAGTGCAGCTCGTCCAGCTTCCAGCTGACGATGCGGAACCGCTCGTGGTTCTTGTCGAAGATGGACGCCAAGAACTTCAGCTCGGCCTTGAGCCCCGACACGGACATCTTCCGCTCATCTCCGGCAGGGGTGCGGAGGGAGCCGGCCCAGGGGCACCGTCACCGCGACCGCCCGCGGCCCGGGCCGCGCTCCGGACTCCGCGTCCGCCCCGCACGGTGAGGCGAGGCGAAAACGGCGAGGGCGGGCGCGGCGGCCTTTGTAACCGTCCGACTCGCCGGCAGGCGGCGGCCCGCGGTTGAAGAGCGCGCCCGCGCCCCCGGCGCGCGTGCCCGTGGGCCCGATCCGGGGTCAGGCCCACCGGGACCCAGCACCCAGCCTTGGCCACGTCGGTGCTCAGGGGCGCCCACACCTGCCTGGATTCCCGGGAGGCAGGCGACCTGGGTCGGAGCCGCCCCTGCTCTGGGCCTACTCGGGTCCCCTGGGGACCTCACCACGCGCTGTGCTCTGAAACAGCACGCAGACCCAAGAGGACTTGGCCCCTTGCAGATATTCGCCGCGTCCCCACGAGTGCCTCCTTCTGTTGAGCCCCACCTGTGCGCACTCCTGCGTTTACTGCGCTCCCCCTCCTGCCGAGAACTCTGGCTCTGTTTCTCAAGCTTAGGATAATACTTCACTTCCTCCTTCACGTGGAGGAAGATGTGACCCCTATTTTCATTAGGATCCTAAGTATTTTTTCAAAGAAATCTTCCTTAGCCACGCAATCTAAAATCACCAACCAGTCTCCCTAAATCACATCACCTTATGCTAATTGATTGCCCAGCACCTATCACTGTCTGATACTTTGCCTGGTTAGATCTTCCCTATCCCTGCCCAACACAGATGTCATTGTGAGCTGCAACCCCAGGATCTAGAAAAAGACCTGCTGCGTGGTAGACGCACCGAGTTAGTGAATGCTTGTAATTATTGCAATCCTGACACATTCTAAGTGCTCCAAAAATGGATGAAGTACTACATGGCCATCCAGAGGAATACGGCATACTGGGACAGACAGCTGTGTGTAGTAATGGCTACTGGAGGCAGGACCAGCCTCAAGGACGTGCAACCTATATAGGTGCACAGGGCTTCTAGATTAAAAACTGGTGCTTTGTGTAATGCTCTTTGTCACCATCTTGAAATACGAAATTTTCCACAAGCAGTCCTGCATTTTTCTCTTACCCTAGCCTTGACAAGGAATACTTAGCCCCTTCCGTACCTAGATGTCTCCTGCTTCATGTTTTACAGGAAGAGGTCCTCAGTCCACTGATTCCCTTAGATAACACAAAACAATACTGGGGGATATTAACTCCACTGAATGAGGAACATTTAAAAATTTTTATTTTCCCAACCAGATATGGTGTCACATGCTATAACCTCAGCTACTCAGAGGCTGAAGCAGGAGGATAGTGAGCTCAAGACCAGCCTGGTCAACATATGGAGACCACCCCCATCTCAAAAAACGTTTTTTAGAAAAAGCTTTTACTTTCATTTCTGAAATAACACATTGTAGTGCTTCTTAGGCCTTGGGGCGCACAGACCCCTTTGGGACCAGAAAAAGCTTTGATCCATCTCCCTAGAAAAATACCTTTACATATAAAATTTATACTTACAGGTATTCACGACTCCAGCACTGTACTGGGGAACTAGGAAAAGAAGAGGTTTCAGTGCCAGGCTCTGAGCCAGAAATGACTGACTTATATTCGCCTTATTGCTCATGGCTTGTCACAGTCTCCAGTACTCCAGACACTAACAGATACAGCAGTAACAGAAGAGGGTTCAAGGCAAAAGGATACACCTTGGTCAGAACTTCGTTGATTTTGAGGAATTGCCCAAGCAAGTTATTTAAGCTTTATGTTGTTATTTCTAAATTGCTATGAAAATAAACAGCTTTCTAAATTGCAACTGATTTTACAATTGGGTGCAAAGCTCTAAAAGGGCTAAAAAGTGGATATACAGCCAGGGATTTAGCTCAGCAGCACAGTGCCTGCCCGGCAAGAGTGAGGTCCTGAGTTCGATTCCCAGTACCCGAAAAAAAAAAAAAAAGTGAGCGTAGTCTCTGGGTTCAGGAAGCTTAATGTGTAGCATCTAAAACAAAACATTGTTTCCTGGTCCTGCAAATCAGAAAACCGATTAAGTGACTTAGACGATAAGGAAATGTATTGCTTCTCACAGTAGGCAGTCCAGAGGCACAACAAACTCCAGCATCATTGATGTGACTTAATAATATCATCAAGAGCCCAGATTCTTTCTGTTTCCTCTGTCAGGCTGAGAGCAAGCTGGCTGTAGCTTTTTGGCAGGTCATATCCAGACATCCAGGGGGCAGAAAAGACATATTCTTCCATATCTCCTTCCAAGACATGGAAACTTGCCAAGAATCCTCCCAACAGACTTACCCAACATGTCATTGACCAGAAATGTATTACAAATCAATAGAGGAGATCATTCATTGGGTTTCCAATCATTCAGAATGTAATGGATGCTGGAGAATCTCCACAATGCCTAACACAGTCACATAAATAAACATAACACCAAACAAACAAACAAACAAACAAAAAACCAAGGTGTGGTGGTGCACATCTGTCATCCCAGCTACTCAGGAGGTTGAGGCAGGGAGATTGCAAATTTAAGGCCAACCTGGGCAACTTAGCAAGATCCTGTCTCAAAATGTAAAATATATATATACATAGATATATAGATACATATGCCGGGGATGCAGCAAAACATTCCCTGGGTTCAATGCCTAGTATCACAAAATAATAATAGTAATAATGATAGCAAATGCATCAGGCCTGCCAGGTGCAGTGGTGCACATCTGTAATCCCATCATTTAGGAGGTTGAGGCAGGAGGATGAATATGAGTTCAAGGCCAGTCTGAACTGCATAGTGAAACCCTGTCTCAAAAAACCCTAAAAACAAAACAAAACAAAACAAACCATGTTGGGCCTGATATGATAAAAGAGCCAGACTACTATATATCAGGGAAAAGAAATCATTACATAGAAGTGTGGTCATGTTCTGAGAACATCCAAGAACTTGGTTGATTATACAGTACAGCACGGGGTCAAGAGAAAGATAAAACTGAGGTTCTATTTGTGGCCAGATTTTTAAAACCCTGACATCACAGGCCAGGGACTAGAGTTTCCTTTGGTGAGAGAGAAATGAATGTGGCCATAGTGTCCAAAAAGAATTACAGTGGGTTTAAAAGAGTAACATAGCCACCAAGAAGAAGCAGGAAGCCCCAGTTCTAGGTCAGGGCTGCCTGCCATTAATTCATGGAACAGTTTACATGTAGCTGTGACCAGTTCCAAACCTTAAAGACACTTTTGCATTCAAATGGAAATGAGAAAAACTGAAGTAGGGGAAGTGGCCCTAGGAATAGGAAGTACCACATGGATTCTGGAGATCATACAGACCAGGAGAGGAGAAAAAGAGACTGAGAAGGAATGGTGCCATTGTCGCAGTCAGGCAAATATGTTGGATTTGACGTGTCAGTGGGACACCAGGCAGACAACTTGGGTCTTGGGCCTAGAGTTTATAAGGGAAACAAGGCAAGTGACTTATAATTATGGGTCAGCCACATGGGATGATGGTAGAAGCCACGGCCCACTAGGTGTCTTCATTGAGTTAAAGAAGAAAGACAACCTGGGTCATTGAAGGAAACCTGAACAAAGTCCATCACTGGAAAGACAGCCATCCAGAAGAGTCAAAGGATGACCTGTGTGTCGAATTCTTTGTAAAAAGTTCAGGATCAAGAAAAGGTCATGGGCTTTAGGGATTAGGGGGTAAATGGTGTTTTAGGGAAAACCACTGCAGTAGAATGGTGGGCAGGGGCCCCAGCAGTGTGGAGTGGGGCCAGGGTGCACAGACTGTGCCCTTGGGAAGATCCAGAGTGATGAGAGAGATGGAGCAGAGACAAAGCAAGGGCAAGCGTTTGGGTTGGGCGTGCATTTTAGGGCAGCACAGATGGAGGTAGACATACTGTGAAGTGAGCTCAGGACCCCTTCCACCTACACAGGCCTCTTCTAAGTAAATACTAACTTATGTTCTTAATTTGGTATTTATAATTTTATTTTGTTTTTTCTTGTTTGCTTTTTGCAGTAGTTCTGCCACTGAGCTACTCCCTCAGCCCTGTTGGTTTGTTTGTTTGTTTATTTTTGACAAGGTCTCACTCTGTAGTTCAGGCTGGCCTTGAACTTACTGCGTAGCCTAGGCTGACCTCGAAATCGCAGTGATCCCCCTGCCTCAGGCTCCCAAATGCTGGAATTACAGGTGTGTGCCACAGGCTCCCAAATGCTGGAATTACAGGTGTGTTTTACTTGAAGAGAGCTCCTAAGAGTGAATAAGCTGCAAGCCCTACAAATCCTGGCTCTGGCCCTAAGAAGAGAGCCATTCATAGGCAATGAAAACTGAAGATATGAGAAAGAAGGTAAGAGAAGGGGCTAGATCCTGGAAGAGGAGACAAGAGATGAGCTAAAGGGTTGTTCCGGGAAGGAATTCCTGTCTCCAAGCAAGAGGACGGGGCATGGCGGGTTGGGGAAGACACAGGGCAATACGTCATACTGGGGAGCAGTTGACAAACTTCACGTAGAATAAATAATCTTGATCTCATGGAGGCAGGGTTGGAGATTAGCAAGACAGATAAATACAAAAGTCAGAGGCAAGAGAGTGCTGACAAAATTTATTAAAAACCTCAATCATCAGCTGGGCGTGGTGGCACTCGCCTTTCATTCCAGCGCTCAGGAGGTTGAGGCAGGAGAATCATTGTGAGTTTGAGACCAGCCTGGGCTACAAAATGAGTTCAAGGCCAGCCTGAATTGCATAGTGAGACCCTGTCTCAAAAAATAGGGCCGGGGATTCAGCTCAGTGGGCAAAGCACCTGCCTGGTAGGTTTGAGGTTGTGAGTTTGACCCCCAGTACAAAAAAAAAAAAAAACCAAAAACCAAAAACCAAAAACCAAAAAACCTCAATCATGGGGTCTCATCTGGAAGTCCACGAAGGATCATGAAAAGAGAATGAGGCAGATTCCAGAAGACTCTGGGAAGACAGCATGGAATGGGAATCAGAGCAGCTGCAGGCTATGTGGTGGAAGAATTTCATATTTCATGAATTTGAACGAATCCCCAGATCATGTTCCATGCTATTCTGTTCCAACACATGTTTTAAAGCTGAGTCAAATGTCATCTCCTCCATCAAGCTTTCCCTAGTCACCTACATTGAATGCTATCTCTCTTTTTCCTCAATTTCCCAACACCTGACCTTTTCCAACACTTACTGCATTCTACCTTTGTTATGACTAGCTAGTTTCATGTTTGTCTCCTCTGCTGGATTAGGAACTGTGTGTCTGAATCTTTTTCCTAGCTGTAGTACACAGCCCAATCCCTGGGACATAGGAAGCACTCCTGTAAGTGATCATTAAATGAGTACGGTCTACTGGGAGAGAAAGCCAGGTGGCCTCCAGAGAGAGACTTCGAGTAAACTGGGGTAGAAGTGGTCTGGTTTCGTGAAAATGTTGGGGAAGCTGCAAAGGGCTCTCCCTGACTAAAGCACACAGAGTGGTCTGTGGTCACATAGGCCCAGAGAGCCACAGAGCTCCTCAGAAACTCAGCTCTGCTAAAACAAACAGGTGATTCTTTATTCTCCTTCAGCTAACTCAGCCAGGAAATTTTCTAGGCTACAGTTTTCTTAAGTTCAGATTCTGGCTTCTAATGAAACTCCTAACTGATTTTAGTTTTAGTTAGTGATACCATACATTCCTCTCTTGCCCATGTTATGAGCGACTTTTAAGTCAAAGTGCAAACACTTGGAAACTGTGTGAATCCCAGGCACATATGCATATGAGTATTATTTGGGAGAGAAATTCTCTTTCTGCAATGAGGGAAAAGTTCTATACCTGCCACTGTCCGGTCACCCCTAATTTGAGTAGCACCACACTAGGTAATTCTTTAATATGAGGGGAGACTTGGTATAATACTTTTTAATACATGTCTGTCCTACCTTACTCCTTAAGAGTAGTGACTGTTACTGACATATCTGGTGTCTAACATTCAGTGCTCAGATGTTTGTCAAATGAATGACCAAAAATCAAGTTTCACATCTTCCCTGGACTTAGTGTTCTGAAAAGAATGTGCTCTAAAGTACTTTGTACAGTAGCTCAAAAAATTCTAGTTAGCAAACATTTCCGCCTGATGGAGTAGCACATGCCTGTAATCCCAGCACTCAGGAGACTGAGGCAGGAGGATCACTGCAAGTTCAAGAGTAGCCTGGGCTATAAAGTGAATTCAAGGTCAGTCTGAAATGCATAGTGCAACTCTATCTCAAAAAGATGAAAACAAAACAAAACAAAAAAACCCTCAGTTGACACTTATTTACTGAACACCTACTATGCTCCAAACAACTTCGTTGTTGTAGCAAACTTAGACAACTCATATTATACCCCTAAATAACAGAATTTCAGAAAAGAGTAGTGTACGGGTTTGATCCTGTGTCCCCCCAAAGTCTCATGTAATTGTGGCGTGGACAGGGCTGAGTCTGGCATTTGTGATTGGTTTGTGGTTTGGCGCTGGGATTGGTGATGTGAGTGTTGCACCTGCCCAGGGGTGGAGCCAACATACAGTGTAAGGAAGGTGTCTCTCTCTCTCTCTCTCTCCCTCTTAGCTTAGCCTTGCTGTTTGGCAGCTGCCATGAATGGCTATCCCACCATGCCACGCTGCCTCAGAGCCAACTAAGTATGGAACGAAACCCCAGAGAACTGTAAGAAATAAACCTTTCCTTCCCTAATTTTGGGTGTCAGGTATTTTGTCCCAGCAATGAGTGAAAAGTAACTAAGACAAGTAGTGATTTGCGTAAGACCATGCAACAAATAACTGACAAAGTCAGAATTTGAACCCAAGTTTGTCTTACTGTTTCTACAACAGTGCTGCTTCTACCTAAATTAATACCACATAAATTCAAATGCTATAGTTATTATAAAATAGCAGTGAATGGGCAGGGCCACACAGGAATCTCACTGGACTGGGACACATATCTTTTTTTAAGAAGATCTGTGGTGCCAGTGTGGTGGCATAGGCCTGTGATCCCAGCATGCAGGAGGCTGAGACAGAAAGACTGCCCTGAGTTCAAGGCCAACCTGAGATACATACCTAGACTCTGTCTTAAGATACAAAACAAAACTAAACAAAACCCGTAACACATACACACACCTACATACACATTCTTCATCCATTCTATAGTCATATTCATACCAAATATTCTTTGGAATGCCTAAGTCTGATGAATAAAAATGTCCGGATCTTTGTAGAAGTAAGCATAATATATCTTTCACCTAGTACTTAAAATGTAAGCATTTATCCTAAAGAATGAATTAAACCTGTGTGTTGAGATATAGCTACCAAAAGGAAGGGTGGCAGGAAACAGTTACAAGGGAATTGGTGAAATCTAAACATTAAGTATTTGATGATAAACTGGCATTATTTAATTTCTTATGTGCCACAACAATATCATTATTACTGTCCTATTTTTAAATGAGGGTCCTTATCTTTTGGAGATATTTATGGATGAAATGCAAGAACAAAGATTTGGTTAAATTGGGTGTGGTGGTGCATGACTGTGATCCCAGCACTCTGGAGGCTGAAGCTGAGACTGAGGCAGAAGGATCATTGTAAATTCGAGGCCAGCCTGGGCTAAAAGGGAATTCAAGGTCAATGAATTCAACTGCATAGTGAAACCCTGTCTCAAAAGAGACAAAAAAAATTGGTTAAAATGTTTATTCCAGCTCTTGTTATCATCGTAAAAGATAAGAAAGGATCCACAGTCTTAGAATAGTCTTAGAATTGGACCTAACACACATTTTGGTCCATTCTCACAGTGGAGTAACACAGGACTGTTACACATATCTGGGAGGATACCCCAAGACGTTAGCATAGTTACTTTTTTCTTTTCAGTACCAAGGATTGAATTCACAACCTTGCGCCTGCCAGGTAGGTGCTTACACCACTGAGCTAAATTCCCTGCCCTAATTTTTGAGACAGGGTCTCACTATGCAGTTCAGGCTGGTTTTGAACTCACTTTGTAGCCCAGGCTGGTCTCAACCTCACAACGATCCTCCTTCCTCAGGGTCCCGAGTGCTGGGATTAAAGGCATGTGCCACCACACCTGACACACAGTTACTTCTTGGTAGTGCTTTTCAAGTGATTTCAATTTTCTCTATTTGTATTTTCTTAAATATTGAGATATTTGCAGGGGATATATATACATGTCATTAGCATAAATCTTAAATTGACTTATAGATATTTAAGGTAGAGAGAGTTAAGTCACAAAAGAATTTTGCAAAGAAAAGGTAAAGATCCCATTCAAATTTAGTTAGTTTTTTGTTTTGGTTTTTGCTTTGTTTTTTAATTACAAAAAGACACCTGTACTAGATGGATCACAGAGGCTCAGTTATAAATGCATGAACTTTAGGCTCCTGGACAAACAGCCAATTCAACGGAGACTTTGAAGTTTTATCCTGCTTTGGAAGAAATTCTTCTCCCCAGACCACAGCAGGTGATGGCTGTAGACCTGGGGTCGAAGTCAGAGAGGTCTTACAGAGGCGCCCCCTCCTCTGGCTTACTTGTCAGGTGTTTGCTTTAGCCCGAAGTCTTTCTCTGCAGAGTGGCATGATTCACAACCCCCTTTCATGACCCAGAATCCAGGAGGAATTTATGGAAACATTGACTCGACTATGCTTGGAGTTTGCCATAATCAATTAATGTGGTGCAAGATTTGAGTAGCTGGGGATCTGTAGTCATCTCCATGACTATATTTAGGTCTCAATTTTCAAGACATGAAAAATTAAGTAGAAAAAAGCACAGTTCTTCAGCTCCAAAGGGCCAGGGGAAGACAATCTGATTCACTCAGATGGGAATATTTTTAACATTGACAAACTTGCTTCTGCTAGAACCTTGTGCTTTGCTCAGAGATGATAAAAACAAAACCTAAAAGGAGACTGGGTTTGTGGGAGAAAATTAGACGAGAGGTGAGGGGGCCTAGGGGCTGACTGGGCTCAAGGGAGCAAGTGGCCAAGTTGATCTTTTCATGGAGCCTTAGTTTTGTTGTACGTTAGGAGGAGTTCCCAGTCATTCAAATGTTTGCTTAGTCTCGAGAATGTGCAAGGCAGTTAGCTGGCTCCCAGGGAACAGAGTCAAGGAACTTATAGGCCCAAGTACAGAACCAACATAAATACCCCAAAAGACCAGACAGTGGGGAGCAAGAGAGGTAAGTGGTAAAATAGAGTGAAAAGGGCAGGAGAAAGAAAAATATTCATCTCAGTTGAGGAACAGATTTATCTTCTACTTTCTAAATATAATGGTTATGTTATTTAGTTTCCCTCTGGATATCCAGGAATTCCAGATCTGGTCTTAGTTTGGATTCTCCCAGCAGTAAACTCTGAGACAAGGACCTTATGTGGGAGGTGGTTCCAGGTAGCAGGGGAAATGAGACAGGAAAGGAAAACAGGGTACTATGGAGAAGACTGAAGCCCAGACATTCTAGAATGCCTCAAAGTAGTCTCAACCCTAAGGAAAAAGCTGACACTCACTCTCTGATGTGTCTGTCTGCTTACATTATGCATGTCCAATATGCCCTCATGATAGGGGGCTGCTACTATTGCCAATCAAATCTTTGACTTAGTTTTAGATATTCATCTTTTTTTCTATTCTTCCCCCTAATTCTGTACACTCTCCATTTTCATAGTTAAAGAGTTCTCACCAGACATATGGAGACTGTCTTCTCTAACTTCTGTTGCAGGTAAATGTGGTCATGAAGTTAAGGATGGACAGTGGGGTGGACCTAGAAGAGACGGATACCACCTCCAAGTTCTGTGTTTGAAAAGATGCATCATGCTGTCTTCAATGCCCCCCAGCTTCTCCTCATTTTCACCTGAGGAAAAGCTGGACCAGAGCAGTGTCCTGTACTCCATGGTGGAAGCTACCTGTTAATGAAGGAGCTGCCCTTGTCACTCCGGGACATATCCTCATTATGTAATAGAAAGCAGCTTTCTAATCTAAGCACTGTATTTTGGGTTCTTTTTATTTATTTATTTTTTTTATAACAGGTTAGCCTGTACTTCCCTACTGTACCTTAACCAATACACTGTCATTCTCTCAAGACTGCTTATTTTTCCTTTTCACTTTATTCATTACCCTTTTTTTTTTTTTTTTTTTTTTTGTGGAACCAAGGATTGAACTCACAACCTCGCACCTGCCAGGGCAGGTGCTTAAGCCACTGAGCCAAACTCCCGGCCCTGGTTTTTTGAGACAGGGTCGTACTATGTAGCTCAGGTCGACCTTGCGCTCGCGTTGTAGCCCAAGCCGGCCTTGAACTCACAACGCTCCTCCTACCTCAGCCTCCTGAGTGCTGGGATTAAAGGCGTGCACCACCACGCCCGGCTCTTCATCACCCTTATTAAAGGTTACCTTGTAGTACACCCCTTCAGTCCTTTCTGGAAAGACACAGGTAATTTTAAAAACAAATAATTAAACCTCCGTTATGATCTTTGCTGTTTTCATGGCCACCGATTGTACTTTGAATCATCTCTCTGTTTTGGGGAAGGTTTTGACAAAGACAAACAAAGGCAGGGATTAGTCAAAGCGAGGAAAACAGGTTTTATTCAGTAGGCACTGACAGTTGGTGAAAGAGCTGAGCACTGTTCCAATTCGTGCAGAGGTGACTGGGCATTTCAAAGGGAGAACGTGGGATAGGAGTGAACAGGGTCTAAAGAGGACAATCGCCAAGCGTTGTATAAGTGTGATTACGCCAGCTGTGTCCGGCCATAATCAGAGTTAGGATCTATCCTCCTACCATGACCAGGAGGCAGAGGTCCTGAGTTTCCTGGAGATATTTCAAAGGGATGACTTACACGTCCTTGAGCAAAACACTCCCAAGTTGCAGAAGATACATGCATATCTCAGAGAGAGAAAGTATTCACGATCATAAGTCCTTTTTAGTAAATGCTCTAAGAAAAGGAGTTTGGGGGCCTATCACAGGTGTTAGCTAAAAGAAATAGTAAATTTTTTTGGACATCCCTGAGCTGTTCCAGGCAGGAGCTTAAAAGGGTACTGGGTTGTCCCAGGGATACCTAAGGCTACCAGAAGCCATGGTAAACCTTGACTAAGTCCCCTAGCTCCTGTCTCCAGGCTCCCTCCAGGCAGAGGGCAGACACCTCTACCCTAGTCCTGGAAGACACCTGTGAGCCACTGGAGGTGGTGGTCAGGCTCAGGAAAAAATGACCTTCAGAGAAGCCTGGTGGTAAAGATATTGGTATTTGAGGGAGCGTGGCAAGTCTCATCTGAGAGCGTATAAATGCTGCAAGCGGCATTACTTGCTTCTCTTGGAACCAGCAGCCACTGCTAGGATGAATGCCAACTTTGGGCAATGCTTTTAGGAGTATGGAGACCAAAGAGGAAAAGGAAATCCCTTCTTATTTCTCCAGCCTTTCACTCACTTTAAACTGAGTATAGAGCATGGGCTTGAAACCAAGACACAGTAATGTAATCGCCAGCACAAGTCTGAGAAATACAGGTGGAATATGTCCTTAGGGGCACATTATTTTTCACAGTAGAATAAACATGATATTTCCTTCATTTATTTCTTTTCTACCTGGCCTGATCTCTTTCTCTAAATGAGCTCCTCCATTCTGATGGCTTCAGTCACATCTCTATGGCATGATCCCCAAGTTCCTGATTTCAGAGCAGACCTCTTCCCTGCACTGTGGTCCCGCATACCCAACTGCCTTCCCTGGGCCTTTTCCTTTTCATTTCCCAGGACCCTCAGAATAACATGCCAGACACTGATTCCCCCCACCAAGCCCGCTCCTCCAGCAGCATTTGCTGGCTTCAGTAATTGCCACCACCTCCCCCATCACCCCTCATCCCCATTTTCACATTGCTTGAGGACCAAGCTGCCCTCTAAATATCATGACGTCTTCTGCATTTATCCCTCCAGGCTTATCTGGCCCAAGTCCCTATCCTCTCTCATCCACAGTATGTAACTCCCTGCATTCGCTTTTGCTCCCCATCTGTACAATCCACTTAGTGAGTTTGAAAAACCTGGCCCTAACACTTCTGTGTTTGAAACTTGCCATTAACTTCACACTACTCCTCCGACAGAGTCCAAAATCCTGGCCATAGCTTACAAGGCCCTGAATGCTCTGGATCTGCCTGCCTTCCCAACCCACTTTCTATTCTGAAACCATTTGTACACCAGGCCACAGCTGTCTGGAGTTATTTCAAAGCTCCATCTCTTTCCTGTTCTAGAACTTTGTTCCAATCACCAGGCTCTGCCTAACTCTTGAGTCTCAGCTCAAGGTCACTGAAAAGAATCAGAGACACTTTCCTGCATCTCACCATCCATACTGCCAC
>RJWM01037651.1:0-17281 GCA_004363535.1 Dasyprocta punctata | reverse complement strand
AGGTTGGTCTTGCCACATTAGTGCCGTGTTTATTGCAAGAGCCTGAACTGACCCTGCTCTGTCTATTTTCATGGGATTTGGCCTAATGGGGAAACAGGAAAAGATGGAAGGTTGGCAATTTTGCTGGCCCACAGCCTGGATCTGTAAGTGTATGCAGCCTTGAGGGAAACTATGTACTTCTCTGTACCTCAGTTTTGGACAAAGCAGGGAAGGTGTTGCTGCCTCAGGGTAAGAAAGTGATCTACTGCTGTATTTGCACTGAACCGTGCCCATAGGAAGTATCCAGGAACTGTTGGTCATTACTTCCAGGAAGTAAATCTACAAAGACTATTCCAGAATTCATTGCAGTACCAACAAAATTGAGAAAGGTGTAACCACACCGAAATTACAAATATGACAAGCTAGTTGTGCACTTTCTCTGTACCTCTTCAGGGAAGCTATCATGGTAGCTTGCCAGATTATGATCATGTTGATTGTAAATTATTTGTGTAGAACTCAGCATTCAATAGGATTTGGTGGGTTTTGTTTTTAATGTTCTGTTTAAACAATATGTGCTGTTTTAAACATTTGTACTAGAACAATAACAAGGATAAAACACATCTTCTGTGTTTAAGCAAAATGGGGGGGTCTGGACCATGCCTAAAAGAGAGAAAAGGTTGAAATCAGCCTATCCTGCAGGCATCACCACCCCGTGCAAGGAAGCCAAGAACACCCCCAGGCCTGTGTGAAGCAGACAGTGTCCCATAGACCCTTGTCCTCTTCCCCATGATGCTGAGCTAGAGAGGCCTGCAGACTGGGCCTTGCCACCAATTTGGACCACCTGAGGACACAGTAGACTGTACCAATGTCACCTGATGAGGCAACTTCCACAGGCATGTGGTCCTGCTCTCTGGGGATGCCCCAACAAATGTTCCCAAAGATACATGCCTTGGGGACAAAGCTACTGCCTAGATAGACAGTACAAGGACTAAGAAGAAGCCCATGGAGCACCTGCACCCAGAACTGTTTCTTTGGAAACCAGCAACCCTGTAAGAGTAAGAGCCCACCCGGTCTCATCCATGTACCAGGCGCAGTGGAAAAGTGGGTTTCAGTGCTAAAACTGAAATTAACCGAGCCAGTTTGTGAGGAATGAGACTTGTTATGATCTCTCATAATAAGGTAAGGCAGGGAAGACTAGGGATAATTGCAACTTACTAGTGAGAGAAGCCCACAGTGAATATTCAAAAGTCCACCAGTGCCACTTGACAAAATCCCACAGGGGACATATTCTCATCTGCGTCACTCAGAAAATCCATGAAGCAGGCTGTGTGTATACTTTAAAGAGCACCACTGAGCAAATACCATGGTAACAGGCTGGAAATGTACTCACCACAAGGTACCAAGAGTGGCCAGTGGTGGCCAGCTGGCCCGCACAGTCCTCCACAGTGCCCTGTTCCACACTGCATTCCTGCAAAGGTGTAGGCTTATAAAGTACATAGCAGTTACATCACAAGATTTCTCCATTTCATTACATGACCAGTCTTGCAGAGAACAGCTTGACACCAGACAAAGGAGTCCTTTGACTCAGAGACAGTAAAAATGAACCAGGGCTGCACATTTCAAGCACACACATTTCTGCACAGTTAAGGCATTAAGGAGTCAGGGGGAATCTTGGGTGAGCAATTGCTTGAGAGCGGATCAAGTAGCTACTCCCAGAACAGAAGACAAATCAGATTTCTATTGATGTGCTGGGGTAGATTAAGTTCCTGTCATTCTACTGGCCAGGGGCAAGATTCCAAAACATGCTTGCTTCTTTTTGTGAAGGACTTGACCAGCAGCTGGTCATAGTTAACTTGCCTTAGAGGAAGTTTTTGAATTTCCATGCATCTGGTGTCATCATCCTGTGCAAAGCATCCCAACTTCATACCCGGAGGACTACAGACAATTATTTTCACTCAGGTGCCAGTAGGCTGCTCTTTGCAAGGATATCATCATCCTGCATAAATGTTCTGGTCTTCTGATAAGGCTGAAGAACTTTCAATGCATGAACTGCTGAAAAAAGCACAAGTGCGGGCTACAAAAATACATACCAGCTTTGATGGGCAATAGACTTAGGTAAGCTATGTCATAGCCTCAGAAGAAACATTTCTTAAGTGATTATCATGTCTGTGTTCAAAGCTCTAGAAAATCTGACTCAAGGACTAAGGCAAAAAAGGGAAGAGAAATGGTGTGAAGACCGGGAAGCCAAGATTTTCATCCCATCCTAATCATCTCTCAGATATCTGTAGACACAAATGAAGACTCAGTGTTATGAGCAAAAGTGGCCTTCAGGTTCCCAGAAGTAACCCAGGCCACCGTGACTATAACCTCCACATCAGAGATGTATTCCACGGTAAAGCTATTGAGGCACTAATAGTAAATTACCTAGCTGTTTGATCTCTAACATTAGTGATTTTCAAATTGCTGAAGAGCAAGATAAGCTAGAGGGAATCTTTAAAGTTTTTTAATAACAATTTCCCATCCCATGCAAATGTTCTGCTTCTGTGGTTTGAACAGGGTCTCGTGGAAGGTTTATTGAAACATGGTGTGCGACAAATAGTTTACTGTGCCGAAGGGCTTAGTTTGTCTTCCAAGCAGTCAGTCCCAACATGGAACCACCATGGCCCCTAACTGTCTCCAGATATTTTAGTAAATGGAAAGGGAGGCAATTTCTCCTTTAGGTTATACTATTTTTCCAAACCCCAGCATACCTCAGATAATACTTGTTCAAAATTTTGCTCCCTGTTCTGCTTACAAGGTGTTCTGGACTTAACAAGAGTTTTTAGAACACAAAATGGGCATGTCAGGGACCTGACACTAGCTACATTGATTCTTCTCAGGGACAAGTAAAACCTCTCCCTCCAGATTGTATCTGCTGAGGTCAGCTTTCTGAAACTCAAGGGCAGAGCTGCCCATTGGAACTTTTAATGGTGCCAGTGATGCCATATATTTGTCAACAAGGCTGAAGCACTAGACATTTGTACCCACTGAGTGCTTATAACATGGGACCAAGCAGCTGAATTTTTTGTCTGCGCTTCCAATACATTTAGGTTTAAGGAGTTGCCTGAAGTCACTGATTTCTAGGATGGAGACACACTGAACATTTCTACCCCATCGCTAGATACCAGAGTCCTGTTTTGAAGAAAAACAGAAAGGTTTAACACAGTTTCTGACAGGTAACAGATAGTGGCAAGACATAGACCCCTTTGTGATCTAGGATTCCTCTTGAGCCACATAGAAATATGTTCAAGGGGCAGGACTTTGAATGCCATAGAAGGTACAGAGTAGTCAATGACCACACTGAGGACCAAGTGGGCACAGGTTTCATGATCAAAGTTTCAATTGAAATTCACATGATCACTTTATCCAGGAACTATCTGCTGGAGATAGTGGTGGCTAAAATCCCAGGGAGCCAAGTGATTATCAAGGCCCAGGAGGAATCTTGGAGTGAAGGAAATGGGGCACCAAACCCTGTATCCCAGGCAGGTAGAGGGGCTGTATCCTCTTTCACTGGAATCCTCTGTGGTCCAGCATGTCAGGGGCTGAGGACTCATGCTTTTCTTTCAGGAAGAGGAGTGTGAATGCTGTCAGAGGGAGCATCCCCTTTTGGGTAAGAAAGGGCAGGGGAACACTCAGCCCAATATTCAGGGGCAACAGATGTGGCTTCCTTCTGAAACTCTGGATTCTTCATGTCCTTTGCTATGAAAACTGGTGTTACCTGACCCTGCTCCAAAATCAACCATATAACCCTTTGAGAGACCACCAAGGCCCTCCCCTTATCTATCCACTCCCCTTTCCTAGGCATGGGAAGGAAGGAAGCTCTTCCAAGGGCTTTCCCATGGGTCAGAAGTGTGGGTGGAATGGGAGTCACAAGAATACATATTTTTCAGGACCCAGTGGGCACACAAGGTGAGTGAGTAATTGTCCATTCCCCTCAATGCACTCCATACCTCACTGCCATTCCCAGCTGCAGGCAAAACAGACCACACTTCCATTTCTCAGGTCTCTTAGGCCAGATTGGCTTTGTGGCCTCTCGCCCTTACTCTGCTGTTGTATGCCACAACTAAGTCTGGGTCCCAGGACTCTGATAAGGTGCTCTGCCTTTGAGGAAACAGGATAACTAGACCTAAACCTGAGAACTGTCCTGGTGTAATGGAGCTGGGGAACTGAAAGAGGCTTGGTGTGTGCAGACAGGGGTCTCAGGTCAGCACCCAAATTTAGAATGCTCTCACCTTGGTTTCCTCTTTTGAAAAAGGCCAATAACTGAAGCGTGATGGAAAAGAGACTAATGGTAGCTCCGGACTTGTGGGTAGAAAGCTGACCAGAAAGGACAGTAGGCACTGTCACTTACTCCCATCTCCCCAGGGATTTTCCCCAGTGCTGAGACTGGAAGAAGAGACACATAGACTACCCAGCATGAAAACAGAGCCAGACTCTGCATCCACAGCCCACAGTATCCTGCATCCTCCTGAAACCATGGATAGGAGACCACCTTTTCACCACATGCTGTGATGAGGCCCCTTGAGGGGCCTCAGCCAATATGAACTGTCTCCCTCTCCGGAGGCTGACCAATTAGTAGCAGTGGCTAGTGAGCCTGGTGGGTGGCAAGTGGCTGGGCTGCAACTGCATGTTCATGCTGTGTCTGGTCTCTGGTTGGGCCAGGGGATGAAGGCTGAAAGTGTGTGGCTCTGTTTGGCCACGGGAGTTGACAGGCTGGAGTTTACTGACCTACACACTATCATGGAATTCTTGGTCTGTATTTGCAAGTGATGTCCCCCCAGATGGTGGAAATAACGTGCGAGGATCCTGGGCACGTGTAGTCGCTTCACTCACCCACCTTCCCAGAGGGTCTGCTTCCCAAGCTTTATTTCACTCACCCCTGCATTTGTGTTTGCCCATTCCCAGCCCTCCACAGGGTGGGAGCACAGGCAGCACTCTTGAATTGTGACCTCCTCCTCTGAGAGGCCCAGGATGCTTGCAGCAGGGGCTGAAGCACTGCCCCCCTGGTGGGATGGACTGGAGAACTGAGCCTTTCAAGGTATGGGAAAACAGTTAAATTGGGCCCTCGCTGCAGGTCACCCACATTCCTGGGCAACATAGCTAAGGCTGAGTTTAGGACATATGTGGGGTTCTTTGCCATTGAGGGAATAAGTTGACAAGGAATACATCTGATAACTGTTCCTGAGTCCCAGGGTAGAGGACACGATGTGGGGTGAAAGACAGGATTGACATGTGCAGACTTGGTTTCACATGAGCCCTAACTGTAGAGGGTTAAGGCCTTGTTTCCTCATTTGGAAAGAGGCATTGTAATAGTCATGGGTTTTTCTGTCAGAGAAAGCATGATTTTTGCTTACACAAAACCCAAAGCAGGATTGTTTATAGGGTCTTTATTCAGAATAGGCAGAAAGAAGAAATATCCCAGGTGTCCAACACCTGGGTGCTCAGAAAACTTGAGCACTTATGCCACAGAGCTCGAGGCCCTGCCCCACATACCTTGCAACCTCCCCTCAGAGACAGACAGCAAGAGCCAGGCACAGGCCCACGCCCTGCAGGTTTCATGGAATTCCAGGGCTCAGAAGAGGCCAGAGGAAAAGGTGAATCTTGTGCCAGGCAGAAGTTGCATGCTCAGGCACTGGGAGGAGGGCAGCAGGCAACTCCTTAGCTCTCCAGTGGAGGCCAGTAGACTGGATTCAGGAGAAACTCTGAATATGCTGCTCGATCCAGCGTACATAGGACTGAACGCGAGCATATACACCTGGAAAATCACGCCAGCCACAGCCTTCCCCCCAGCTGACCACTCCCACCAAGATCCAGGAATCTGAGTCCTTGCAGACAAGTGGGCCACCAGAGTCACCCTGGGGATGAAAGGAGATGATGAATACTGGCCCTGAGGCATGGATATTGGTGGTGGACAGAGATAAGAATAGATGAGACTCACCTCGCAGGAGTCGCGGCCCTCACCGCCAGCACACAGCATGTCATCCAGGATGATCCTCCTGCTATTGTTGGGTTCCCTAGAAATACTCTGATACAGCTGCTCACAGAGCTCATTCTCAACTACCTCCACATTTACCTCCTGTAGGTAGAGGGTAGTTGGTAGCCATCCTGGAAGTGGGGGAGATCAGGAGGTGTCAGAATTCCTGGTGGCACAGGCTCCCATTCAACCCCAAATAGAACATGACTATTCTCAGGGGACACCATAGACTGGTTTAAGGTCAGCTGCACACTGTCCATGTTACAGCAACCCTGATCCTCAACTTCCCCTCCTGCTACACAGTGTGGGGGACCAGAAATGCAGAAGACCGTGTCCTTCTAGATCCTGAGCTTCAGCTCATGGATATCTCCGCCTGCAGGTGGAAGGACCTCAGAAATAAGGGAGCTATGTGTGCTGTTGTTTCCAGAAAAAGCCTCTTTTTTTGTGCAAATGATTTGACAATTTTCTGTGCTTGGTTGTAAGCTCATCTCTCAGTCTTGCCTAGGCCTCAGCTACCGAGGCTAAAGATGGAACATGTCATGAGCATCCCCAACACTTACCAGAAGAGCTTGTTTTACCCCACCCGGTAACCCAACACTCGTCCTTCTGAGTGACCTCATGATTGAGGGAAGTCAGCTTGACGGGCTTGACATTAGCAGAGCCATGCGTGGGTTCTGTCAGTTGCAGGAGTGCTACATCTGCACCCAGTTCTACGTGAACAAAGTGTGGGTGGAGAATGATCCGATTCACACTCAACAGCTTCTGGTTCCCATAGAGGTATATGTCCCCAGCTAGGATGTGGTAGGTTGATGGGTCAGCATTTTGACTGTGGTCAGAAAGAAGTCCCAACAACAACAGCTCATTATAGGGTCCCCACTGAGCACCATGAGAAATACTAACAAATTCTGGGCAGAGCCACCTGGAGTCAGAGCTTGGGTCTCTATTCCCTAAAACTTAACCCATACTTTGTCCATTCACCCCGTATCACACCCAGAACTGCAGAGTAGCAGCAGTACTCACTGGTGAATGCAGTGGGCAGCAGTCAGCACCCACTGTGGGTGGATGAGGGAGCCACCACATCTGTGCTCCCAGGAGTTTGACTGATAGCTGTATACCTTCAGGCTGACCTGCCAGGGCCATTTCCCCAGGGGGGCATTATGTCCTCCTATAATGCCCACATGCTCTTTCTTGATGGCTGGTGCTAGAAGTAATATGTGGAGATTCAGGGAGGCTGGACTGAGACAGCTAACCCTCAACCTACTGCACACATCCCAGGAGCCTGAGGTCTTGGACCACAGAGGCACTCAGGAAAAGAATGGCATGGTGTGGGATCAAGACTCACCTTGGGACTTAGCAGCAGAGCCCCACACGAGACAGAGAGTCAGAAACAGCAGGCTCAGCATCTGTGGAGTAGAGAGTTATGGAGGGACTGGGATGGCCAGGTCAGGGATAAAGAGGGCCAGGGCCACCAGGGAAGTAGTAGGGATGGGCCCTTACCATGGCAGAACTTCACACTCCTCCTCCCTAGGCTTTCTGGCCTTTTTATCCTGCAGCCACAGGAAGTGGGCATGGGTTTGGCCTATGTGTTTGACTCATTCAGGGGCATGAGTCTGTGCCTTTCAGGGCCTCTGCAGTGATAATGTTATTGAACTACTTGGTGACTGAGCCTTGTGGCCACCAGAGAGATTGGGTGACTCCCAGCTTTCAAGGAGGGGGCACCCAGGATGTGGCACTGAGCCTCAGGTTGTGATGGGTGGTGACTGGTGATACAGACAAAAGGACCTGTGTTGTGTTCTGGGTTCCAGGGTTCTCAGACTCAACATCAACAGGTGAAATGTTTGGGCTACTTGTCCCAGCGTGATGCACACAAAAGTGTCAGCTGATGTGTGCCTGGACCTGCAACCAGAGTCTGAAGGTGTAAGCTGGTCAGCACAACCCCCACCCCCACCCAGCTATAGATGTCACAGTCAGAACCACGGAAACAAATATTCCAGAAGGGAGCATATATCCAAAATATCTAGATCGTGCACGAGAATTTGAAACAAGACCCCTGCAGGTCTGTTTTCCAGAACTGGGCTCCGTGATACCCTGGCAAACTGTCCCCAAACAAGTTACTGGGATACTCATTCTGAAGGTCATACGGACCACAGAGGTCATCAGGGAGCTGACATCCCACTTCACTGCAGGATTTGTTATCCAAAATTGGAAGTAACCCCCCAAAGGGCATGGATACCCACTGTTTGAGACCCTGGACCACTCTGACTGACCCTAGTGATGACCATGGCATATGTGAGTAACACATGGGCCCTGGCAGCCCCAAGGTGCCCCAGTGTGTGCTCTCTCCTTCTCTCCCTCCCTCTCTCTGTCTCTCTCTCACTCTCTCTCACTCTCGCTCTGTTTCTGGTTAGGACAGACAATTCTCTTCCAAACAGCATCAAGCTTTGCCTGGAGACCTCTTAGAAGTTCCATTGGCTGGTACCGGTCCTGAGGAATTTCCCATACAGACACTAAGGAAAGGGTGGATGTCAAAATTCCAGAAGCACCAGCACTGGAATTCAGGGGTATGAGTCTGTGTCTTCGTGGGCTCCAGGTGTGATAATGCTATGATACTACAGGGAGGCTGAGCCCTGTGGCTACCAGAGACCGCCTGGCTCCAGAGCTGGAGGAAAAGAGAGGGAGGACAAGGCTGTGTTAGAGAAAAAGTAGGCATGACTGAGGTGACAATCAACACCTGCATATAGGAGTAAACAATGGTATAAGCGGTTAGGATTGCAGTCTGCATACCCTTCTTGTGCAGCCACCACAACCTAGTAAGTGACACTTAGGACATATTTGTGAAGGACACACTGTGTGTTCTGCTCTCTGTAGCAGTGGATCCCTTATCTGGTGGGATCAACCCAAGGCCCCTCACTGGTGGTTTTGGATGGGACTGTTAAGCAGCAGCAACCTAATTGCCCTGGGAGTTTCTGGACCAAATCACCACAGGCATTTTCACCAATAGGATCAAAGAGAGCACTTAGACTGCATGAGCAGCGTCATGCAACCGTTAAAATTGGGGCCAGGGTTTTTTATCTCAGACAGCTTCCACCCCACACCCCTGCCAGGAAAGGCTGTGTTGCAGGACTAAAGAAAGTCCTAGATTCTGCTGGGGATGGTCCTCCTTAAGAATGTCACCTGGCACACAGATGCTCACAATAAGATACAGGAAGAGTCAGATATGTGGAAAATAAGAGAAATAGAGGAACAGATAGAGGATACTTCCCAGGAAACCAAAAGGAAAATGTTACCTAGCAGTTCAAGTAGGATGCATAGTGATGGTTTTAAGGAAGAAAGTCAGAAAGAGTATTGAAGGCCAAAAACTGAAATTTTCAGGACACTGGAAGATGATTTTCTTAAGGCTAAATCCTGAAATAAGAAGTTATATTATTATGAAGCTAAAGATACATGGCCTGAAAAATTTGAAGCAGGCCGTAGTGATCAGCGAGATACTACCAATAGGGGAAAAAAATCTCAGATAAAATCATTTACCCACAAATCCTACAAACATAAGAAGTCACAGAAGCCCCACAAAAAGAAGCAGGAAAGGCAGCCAGCCCAGCCCCCATGTGCATGCGGGCCACCATCAGAACTCTCCCTCAGGTAGCCAGCACAGGCGGGGAGAAGCATCCAGCCCCCTCCTGCCATGTGCATGCCAGCTGCCATTGGGGCTCATGGGCAGGTAGGAAAACCAGCCAGCCACACCTTGGAGAAGAAGTACGCTCTGCACCCCACTGCCTTCTAGGGAACCTGGGTTAGAAGAAACTCAGGTGCCTGACTCATCTCCCTATCCTGTGGACAGATAGCCAGCATGGGAAGTGCTTGGGACACCACAGCCTGCTTGTCCAGAGGAACCCAGGAAAATGTCAAGACAAAGGAGCAAAAGGCAATCTCTGGCTGCCAGCCCAAGCAGAACAAGTCCAGGAGACATGGACATGGAAGAAAGCAGAAGTTGTACCCCTGAAATTTCTGGGATGATGGCAACTGAAGTAAAGAAACTACTTCGTGAGGCTGTAAAAGAAATCAGATCAGAAATAATCTCAGGTAAAAAAAGAAATGACAGACATAATAAAGGGGTTTATATCTAAAGAAGACATAGAATTTTTACAAAAGAGGAGCATAGGAGAATGAGGGAAATCTTGAATGAACAATATAGAGAAGATTGGAATGCATGAAACAGACTCAAAGAGATAACTAGGAAATTAAAAACTCCATTGAAAGCTGGCAAAAGTTGCTTGAAAGAAACTGAAGAAAAACCAGGCATGGTGGCGCATGCCTTTAATCCCAGCACTCGGGAGGCCAAGGTAGGAGGAACATTGTGAGTTTGAGGCCAGCTTGGGCTACAACTGGAGCTCAAGGCTGGTCTGAGTTACATAGTGCGACCCTGTCTCAAAAAACTAGGGCTGGGAGTTTGGCTTAAGCGCCTGTCTGGCAGGCGCAAGGTTGTGAATTTGATCCCCGGTAGCACAAAAAAAAAAAAAAAAAAAAAAAAAAAAAAAAAAAAAAAAAAAAAAAAAAAAAAAAAAAAGAAAAAGAAAAAAGAAAAGAAAGAAAGAAAGAAAGAAACTGAAGAAAGACTTTCAGACCTCAAAGACAGGGTGGCAGCTGGCAATCATGAAAGGAAAGATCCCTTTAAAATAACGAGGAACCAGGAAATAACTATTCAATAGCTGCAAGATGATGCAAAGAAAAATAATTTAAGAATGCTGGGTGTCAGTGAAAAAGCAGGAGTCAACACAAATGGCATAAAGAGACTATTTACAGAAGTAATAGCAGAGAACTTCCCAAACATAAGAAAAGGAGCTGACATACAGATAAGTGAGGCATGTAGAACTCCAACTAGCTATAACCAAAATCAATCTACATCCAGACGTATAATAATCAAGATCCCAGAAGTTCAGCACAAGAACAGAATATTAAAAAGCTGTTAGAGAAAAGAAACAGATCACCTGTAAAGGAATACCCATCAGAATCATGACAGACTTCTCAACCCAAACCAAGGAGTCAAGAAGAGGATGGAGGGAAGTATTTCAAGTCCTGAAAGAAAACAGCTTCTAACCCAGATTGAGGTGCCCTGCAAAACTATCTTTCAAAATTAATGGAGGAATAAGATACTTCTATGACAAAGAACAACCAAAGGAATTCATGACCACTAAACCAACCCTACAAAGAATACTGAAGATATTCTAGAGAGAGATAAAAATGACCGTGGTCCAGGAACAGCAGCAGAGTGGGATCACCAAGTGGGGCAGATAATTGAATGGAGGGGGAAAGTAGGGAGCCAACAGTAGGAAAAAAGCATGGCAGAGATGAGCCAGTGCATGTTGGTTGTAACCTTAATGTAGATGGCCTCAATTGACCAATAAAAAGAAATACAGGCAGAGTGAATTGAGAAACAAGATCTATCAATATATGATATAAAAGAAACACATTAACTTGAAAGGAAATTCATAGATTGAAAGTCGAAGGAGAGAAAACAATGTTCCAGATGACAGGGAACCAAAAAAAAGCAGGGATAGCTTGCCTATCAACCTCAGAATGGATAAGAAAGATATGACATTTTTATACAATGAAAAGTTACTCAGTTGTAAAGAAGAATAATTGCAAGGCTCTTGTAGGTAAATGGATGCAACTTGTGATCATGCTCTTGGGTGAAGTGGTTCAGACTCACATAAGTGAACATCGTGTTGTCTCCCTAGTATAAAAAACTGAAGGAGTTAGTGGGATCCAAAATGTACAATAGATATTGTGAAAGTGAAAGTAGAGGAAACGTCTAAAAAGGGAAGGTGGTAGCCATTGTTAATTCCCTATTGTTTTGTTTTAAAGTCTTGTATCATTTTCATTGTTTTCTTTCTATTAGTCTTATTCTGTTTTGTTTGGTTTGATTTTATTATATCTGATGGTATGGGCAGCTATTTAGAAGATTATAAGATATATTATGGTAGCCATTGTTGATTTCCTTTTATCTTGTTTTGAAATCCTCTATCGATTTCACTGTTTTGATTAGTTTTATTCTGTTCTGTTTTATTTGACTTTATTAGGTCTGATGGCATGGGCAGCTATTTTGAAGATAATAAGAGGCATTATGGTAGTCACTGCTGATTTCCTATTATCTTGTTCTGAAGTCCTGTATTGCTTTCATTGTTTTGGTTTGATTGACTTTATTCTGTTTTATTTTGTTTCATTTTATTCTCTTAAAAATAAAAAAAAATAAAAAAGAAGCAGCAAAAAAAGTCAGACAAAAAACAAGAAAAGCAATAAGGAGGTCATGGATCTAATACCTCCTCCATTCACCCCACATGGCATGCAGAACTCCACAGCAGGGTCAGTATGCACAGGTGCCTACAGTGGGCAGCAGTTGCCTGCAGTGGGCAGCAGCTGCCTACAGTGGGCAGCAGTCAGCAACTGCTGCAGGTAGACGAGTGACCCACATCTGTAGTTTCAGGTATCTGAGTGGTAGCTGTACACCTTCAAGCTGACCTGCCAAGGCCACTTTCCCAGGAGGGGACACTGTTTCCCCTCACAATACCCATCAGATCTTTCTCGATGGTCAGTGCTAAAAGTAATATGTGGAGCATTCTGATGGCTGGCCTGAGACAGGTAACCCTC
Source organism: Dasyprocta punctata (assembly GCA_004363535.1). Classification (NCBI taxonomy): domain Eukaryota; kingdom Metazoa; phylum Chordata; class Mammalia; order Rodentia; family Dasyproctidae; genus Dasyprocta; species Dasyprocta punctata. Next base: position 4,644 of record RJWM01037651.1, on the reverse strand, counting down.
AACCTGCTGCACACCTCCCAGCAGCCTGAGGCCAGGGCTTGCAGAGGCCTCTGGGGAAGGGATACCATGATGTAGGATCAAGATGCAATCTGAGGCTTATGAGCACAGGCCCCATGAGGCAGAGTCACGAACAGCAGGCTCAGCATCTGTGGAGGAGACAAGCATGCAGGGCCTGGGGTGGTCCGATAAGAGATATAGAGGGCCAGGGCCACCAGGGGAGCAGTACGGATGGGAGTTACCATGGTAGGACTCCACACTCCTCCTCCCTATATCTCTTGGCCTCTTTAACCTGCAACCAGGAAGTGGGAAGAGGTTTAACTTATCCTGCCCTGGGGAAGAGGGCAAGCAAGAAGTGGCACTGGGCCTCAGGTTGTGATGGGTGGTGACTGGTGGTGCATACAAAAGATCCTGTATCGTGTTCTGGGTTCCAGGATACCCAGACTCAACATCAACAGATAAAATATAGTCTCACATGGATGGATGGACGGACTTCTTGTCCCAGGTTGGTGCTCACAAAAGTCTCAATAGTTGTGTGGCAGGACCCGCAACCAGAGTCTAGAGATACAAGCAAGTCAGCACCACTCCAAACCCCACCCAGCTGTATATGTCACACGCAGAAACACGGGAACAAACAATGCAGATGGGAGCATATCCAAAGCATCCAGATAAAGGAAAATCATGTGCCCCAAGGCCTCCTGCTGGGCTCATCTTCTACACCTGGGCTCCATAAACCCCTTGCAGACTGTGCCCAAGTATGGTTTTGGGAGACTCATTCTCAAGATCTTACAGACCACAGACATCAGGGAGCTGACAGTCCACCTCATTGCATAATTGGGAATCCAAAATTGGGTCAGTCCCCCTACAAGGCATAGATGCTCACTATCTGAGACCCTGAACAACTGTGACTGACTCAAGTAACAACTGTGGTATATCTGAGTAGCACACGGGCCCTGGGAGCCCCAAGTTGACTCTGCTAACTCTACCTCCTCTCTCCCTCTCTCTCTCTCTCTTTCTCTCTGTCTTCCTCTCTCTCTGTCTGTCTGTCTCTCTATATATACACACACACACACACACACACACACACACACACACACGTGTGTGTGTCTATGTGTGTTTCCACTAAGGGCATACAATCCTTTTCTAAACACCATCAGGCTTTGCTTTGGGATTTCCTAGATGTTCCCATGACTGGTGTCAGGTCTGAGGGACTTCCCACACAGATTCTCAAGGACAGGGTGCACACCAAGATTCCCAAAGCACCAGCACTGGAATTCAGGGGCATGAATCTGTGCCTTTGAGGGCCCCAACTGTGAAAATGCTGTGATACTACAGGGAGGCTGAGCCCCATGGCTACCAGAGACAGCCTGGCTCCCAGGCTGGTGGAAAAGAGAGGGAGGACAGGCTGTATCAGAGAAAAAGTAGGCGTGCCTGTGGTTATAAGCAACACCTGCCAGACAGGGGTAAACAATGGTACTGGGGGGTCAGGGATGCATCCTCCATTTCTTCTGGTACAGCCACCACAGTCTCATAAGCAACGTGAAGTCCATCTTCGTGAGAGACACATCTGTGTGCTGCTTTCTATATCAATGGGTCTATTATCTGGGTAGGGTCAACCTGAAGACCCTCACTGGTGGTCTTGGATGAGACTGCTAAGCAGCAGGGCCTATGTACAGGAACCTGGTTTCCCTGATAGGGTCTGGACCAAGCCACACTGGGCACATTCAGTGATAGGATCAAAGAGAGCACTCACACTGCGTGAGCAGAGTCATGCAATCATGAAGATAGGGGCATGGTGACTAGCCAACAATAATGTGGCATCTAAGACTGTGGCAAAGATTCCTGGGTGATGGACAACCTTACACAAAGATGTGACTGACCATGGCTAATGTTTCAAGACAGCAGATTGGGAAAGGCTGGGCAGAAGAACCAGTCAGGGACACCAGCATCCCAGGACAAGGCCTGAGAGCGCACAGGGTTGCTAGAACCTAGGGATGTGTGGTTCATGATCTTGTTTCTCCCCTGTTTCCACTGTAACCCAGCCTGGGTTGTAGGTGGAATCACATGAGTAATAATTCCAGAATCCCTAGCTGGGTACCCTACTCCTCCAGATCAGCAAACTTCTCCATGCCTGTTGTTGAGAGTCCTGAAGAGGAACTAGCACTAGTGAAAGATCAAAAAACGTGGACTTCCTGGTGTATCTAGGGTTGAGATGAAGGTGACTGTGTCTATGGAGATGGCAGAGCATATTGGGTTCCCCCACCCCAGTATCTAAAAACGCCTGGACTGAGCCTGGAGCAAGTGCACATTGACCTGGAAGACAGGGTTGAGTGTGTGGGCCTCAGAGAGAAGCAGAGTTGGAAAGCCTGGAATTCTCAGTTGCCATTGTGCAGGGCAGCCTGGAGCCCATGGGGAAGTTGGCCTTGTCACATTGGTGACCTGTGTTCATGGTGAGATCCTGAACTGCCCCTGCTCTGTCTATTTTCATGGGATTTGGTCTAATGGAAAAGAGAAAAAGATTCAATTTTGCTGGTCCACAGCCTGGGTCTGCAAGTGTATGCAGTCTTGAGGGAAATTATGCCCTTCTCTGTACCTTAGTTTTGTCTTGGACAAAGTAGGGAAGGTAGTGTTGTCCCAGGTAAGAAAATGATCTACCTACTGTACTTGTACTAAAGCATGACCCTAGGAAGTGTCCAGGGACCGTTGGTCATTACTTCCAAAAAGTAAATCTACAAAAAATATTCCAGAATTCATTGTAGTACCAACAAAGTTGAGAAAGGTGTATTCACATTAAAATTACAAATATGACAAGCCATTTGTGCACTCACTCTGCACCTCTTCAGGGAAGCTATCATGGTAGCTTGCCAGATTATGACAACACTGATTGCAAATTATTTATGCGGAACTCAGCATTTAATAGGGTTTGGTGGGTTTTGCTTTTAATGTTCCGTTTAAACAGCATGTGCTGTTTAAAACATTTCTACTAGAATAATAGCAAGGATAAAACACATCTTCTGTGTTTAAACAAAATGGGGAGGGCCTGAACCATTCCTAAAGGAGTGAAAATGTTGAAATCACCCTATCCTACAGGCATTATCACCCTGTGCCAAGAAGCCAAGAACACCCCCAGACCTGTGTGAAGTGGACAATGTCCCATAGACCTTTGTCCTCTTTCCCATGATGCTGAGCTAGAGAAGTCTGCAGCCTGGGCTTCCCCACAGATAAGGATAACCTGGGGACATGGTGGATAGTGCCAATGGCACCTAATGTAGCAATTTCCAGAGGCATCTGGCCTTGCTCTCTGCAGATGGCCCACTAGGTGTTCCCAAAGACACAAACCTTGGAAACAAAGCTACTGCCTAGTGGAGACAGGAAGAGCACCATGGAGCAGCCAGTGAAGCATCCCCATGCAGTACGGTTTCTTTGGAAACCAGCACCCCTGTAAGAGTAAGAGCCCACCTGGTCTGGTGCATAGCTGAGATGCAGTGGGATAGTGGACTATGGTGGCAAAACTGAAGTAAACAGAGCCAGCTTGCATGCAGTGAGACTTATTATGATCTCTCAAGGGGTAAAGGCAGGGACAGCTAGTGTTAACTGCAACTTACCAATGGGTGAGATCCACAGTGAGCATGCAAATGTCTACCGTTTCCACTTGGCAAAATCCAATGACTATCACATCCTCACCTGCACTGCTCAGTAAATCCATGGAAGTGAAGAGTGTGCATACTTAAGAAGAGCACCTCTGAGCAGGTCCCATGGTGAGAGACTGGAAATATCCACACCGCAAAGTAGCAAGAGTGTCCAGTGATTGCCTGCTGGCCCACACAACCCCCCACAGTGCCCTGTCCCATATTGCATTCCTGTAGACATGGAGGTTTGTAAAGTACATACCAGTAACATCACAAGTGTTCTCTGTTTTATTGCATAGCCAGTCTTTCAAGGAATAACTTGATACCAGACAAAGGGGTCCTTTGCCACAGAGACAGTAAAAATGAACCAGGGCCACACATTTCAAGCATACAAACTCCTGTTCTGTTAAGGCCTTAAGGTGCCAGGAGTGCCTTGGGTGAGCAATTGCGTTAGAGAGTGACCAAGCTGCTGCTTGCACAATAAAACAGAAAATCATATTTGTATTGATGTGCTAGGGTGGACAGACTTCCAGTCATCCCCACTGGCCAGAGACAAACTTCCAAAAGATGCCTCTTCATGTGAAAGACTTGACCACCAGCTGGTCACAGTTAACTTGTCTTAGAGGGTGTTTTTGAATTTTCATTCATCTGGTGTCATCAACCTGTGCAAAGCATCTCAGCTTTGTACTTGGAGAACTGAGGTGGTCAACTTTGTCCAGGAGCCACTACGTTACTCTTTACAATGATGTCGTCATCCTGCATAAATGTCCTGGCCTTCTGATAGAACTGAAGAACCATCAGTGCATGAACTGTAGAAAAAGTGGACTCCGCCTCCAAGATGGCCGCCCAGAAGACACCGTGACACGGAGGCTTCCTGAATATACCATCAAAATGCTGGAATATAAACTAATATAATAACAGAGAGAAGGAAAAAAGAGGGAGATGAGTCCTCTGGACCCAAGAAGAATCTAAAACGAGAACTGCAGCCCACGGAAAGAGTAAAAGAATGAAATAAACA
>RJWM01037650.1:0-17280 GCA_004363535.1 Dasyprocta punctata | reverse complement strand
TTTTTTAAATAAATTTTAAACTGGGCATAGTGGCACATGCCTTTAATCCCAGCACTCAGGAGATTGAGGTAGGTGGAGCGTTGTGAGTTCGAGGCTGGGTTGGGCTACAACGCGAGCACAAGGACGGCCTGAGTTACATAGTGTGACCCTGCCTCACAAAACTAGGGCTGGGAGTTTGGCTTAGAGGCTTAAGCGCCTGTCTGGCAGGTGGGAGGCTGTGAGTTCGATCCCCAGTGCTGCAAAAAAACAAAAATAATAATAATAAAATAAAATAAATTTTATTTCAAAGGCTAAGCATTGAACATAAATATGAAATTGAGACGTGTGGCTATAGAGATCTTTTATGGAAACAAATGGGATTCTGGTGTTTAGATTATAATCTTACTCAGGATAAAGTACACATATTTCCCAAAAGCTCTGAATCTTCCTGCAGAAAGCATCTGACATTTCATGAAAATCATGCTAATGGACTTAGAAGATTTTTCACTTTACAATACCCATGTGCATATCGAAATAGTACCATTTCTATGAAAATGCTTCCTGGTTTAACCTAAGAAATAGAGGTTCAAGTTCTTTTCTAACTAGCATATCAAGCACTCCAGAAGTTATATAATACCTTCTACATAAAAGTATTTTGAGCTCAAGAAATTTGCATTTATCTGTACAGTATGCTCAGATTGCCTTGCTTTTCATGCTATTTCCAACAAAAATTTGTTCTAGAAAAGAAAAAAAAGGAAAGTAGTTCTGGCAATGCAAATGTGTAACATTTAGATACTTTGCAGGCAATCAATGGAATCAACCATTTGGCTGTATCATCAGAATATAGCATTACTAGTAATAATGTAAAACCCTCTAGATAAGCATGTTTGGAAATTAAAATGAAGTTAGTTAGAAAGTTAAAAAAAAACTATGGGTAATTATTAACCAGGAGTTCTAGGAGAATGATGAATTATTGCATGCCTGAATTGAGGGAAACCGGTATAAATGGTAAAAAAAAATCACAAGAGCATATCTAAGGACTCTTGCATATTAGAGATGAAAAATATAGTTACAGAAAGCTCCAGTAACTTCTGGCTGCAGTATATGTGTTAATAAGATGCCTCTAAACAAAAATGTTGCTATAATTAACAGAGAAAAAGTAAACCAGGTAATTATAACATGATGGCTTAAAAATCATTGTAGATATTTCATACTAAGTGGCTATTAGAAAGAAATCAAATGGTACTTGCAAGAATAATATCAAGGAAGAAATTAAAATGAAAATACAATATCATGCACTTTTGGGCCATGCCAACATAATGAAACACAACATACTGGGAACACTTGTCAATGGTTGTACTCTGGATCTGTCATTGATTTTTACTATAGTAACTGCTTCTTGCAGGACCCTTGTAAACAGGATAAGAGAAGCAATATTCGATGATGCTAATCTATGAGTCTCTGTAAACAGCATTGACTTTAGTACTAAAACCAGGAAGATAATTCTAGAATAAAACCCTTACACATGCACTACAAAAACAAATGTGCTCTTTTCAGACAAAATATTTTCAATTCATTTGCTTTTTCCTGCAGAAGCACCTAGACCCACTCACCTGGCTGTATTTAACATTGCTTTATCTCAGAGCATTGCTAAATAAGCATAAGTTTCATTAATACTGTGGCCATTGAAAGTAAATCTCTGCCTAATTGTATGAAACGTCCCTGAAGTCCTAGTGCCTGTTACGTGAGTTAATCCATTTCAGTGGGAGAGCATGTTTGGTCAGACTGTGAGTCTGACAATTTTTTGAACCAAACTAAGTTGTTTGAGGCTTGAATTCCATTTGCTTCAGGGGAAAAAAAAGTGACTTTCTGGTTCAAAGGAAAAATGCTTAGAAACCATATTTGAAAGGCTCATGAGGAGTCTTACACATCAAATAGCTCTTAGAAAACAACATTCTGATGAGTTAAGTGTAAATTAATTAGAAACATACAGATTGCTTTTCCCTGACTATCCACGTGGGTTTCAAAGTTGAGGAAAGCATGTTTGACAAAACATGTTTGGAGTTTTTATTACCCAAAAGCTTAGTAAAGTACTTCAAGATGTTTCTGTGAAACAAAGTCATTTGCTTTTGTCCACTGACTTTTTGCTAAGAAATATTTCATGAATTAGTACTAAAGAACACTGGGACTTACACAGTTATTTAATTTTAAGTTTATCAAGTATATTTAAAAATGTTTTCTTGCAACTAAGCTGGTTGAATTATTATAAATTAATTCAAATCTTGTAGTGCTTCTGAAAGAGGAAATATAAGTGAAATAAGCGTATGCTCCCTGAGAATTCATCCCACCACCAGAACCGAAGGAAAGACTATTTATGTATGAAACCGCTGAGGTACTGTGACTGTCAGTCATTACCTAGGATAATATTTCTACAAAGCTTCCTGAATAACACTGGATTATAAGAATTTGATCCAGGTAATCTGGTAATATGTTCCCTCAAGTACATGGATCCAATTTACAAGAACTGTAGCTGGTCAAAAAAATAAAAGTAAAGAATGATTATAGTTTGCTACATCTAGTAACAGCAGCAGAGAAAACACTTTCAAATGTTACTATTAACAAATATTTATCAAAAATCACTTGGCTTTATAATGTTAAAAATTACTGTCACTAGAATTTCTATGGAAAATACATTGCAACCTACCACTGAGGAAAATAAGAGAGAGAGGGAAGGAAGAAGGGAAGGATAAACAAAGAAGGAGAAAGAAATGAAGGAAGGAAGGAGAGAGTAAAGAAGGGATACAAGGGTAAAAGAGAGACTTAGAAAGTGTAAAATACTACCTTACATGTATTTTGCTAAGTGATATATTTTATTTCCCTTTTCCAGTTGGCAAAACAATAAAATTAGGATGTCTCATTTAACACTGAGCACCCAGAGATAAACAAATTTGTTTGTGCAGGGCCTGTGAAGAAAGCATGGACCCTATCTGGGAAGAGAAGTTACAAAGATCAACTATTTCCAGCTATTTAATTCTTAATTTCTCATGAGGATTTATATTTTCAATTTGCCATAAAGAGGGTTTTTGTTGGTTTGTTTATTTTTTGTTTGTGTTTTTGCCAATTTTCCTCTCAGGCAACTGAGAAACTTAGAACTTCCTCCTAAGAATAGCAAACTTATGAGAAATTCTAAGTTAGAATATATAAAACTATGCAATTATAGTTTCAAGTAACTGCAGGCTTCTCCAGAAAAACAGTCATCACTAAGCTAGCCGAACTTGTGAGTTAAGTTGATTCTCTGGAGCTACTTGAATAGAAAAGCCACAAAAAGTTTTCTGCTTCATTTTGTTTTGTTTTGCTTTGTGGTTTTGTTTTGCAGTTTTGTTGTTTTAAGTCTACCCTCTGAAACAGATTTTGGGGTACCATTTCTTTACTAAAAGTGTTTAGCTTACTGCATACCAGGAAGACTGGGCTACTCAGACGTGTTTAACATGCAATGATTGATCCTTCTATATTCTGTCAGCATGTTAACACATCTATTTTCTTTACATTTTGTAACTCTAAAGTTCCAATTTTGGTCATGGGAGATATGCAAGAGAAAACTTACAAAGAATGAATGTTTGTTTTTCTGCATCCAAGAGGCTGTGTGTATTCAATTAGATATATTACATTATAAAGCTTGCCTCACCAAAACAAACTCACTGTTGCACAGTCAGAGATTTTTTTTTCACTTTTTTTCTTTTTTTTTTTTTTTTTTTTTTTTTTTTTTTTTTTTTTTTTTTTTTTTGGTACTGGGGATCGAACTCACAACCACACACTTGCCAGGTAGGCGCTTGTGCCACTGAGCTAAATCCCCAGCCACAGAGATTTTTTTAAATCTCCAGTCAGAGATTTTTTTCAAGAAGTATTTATTGATAAAAATTACCTTTCTGTGAAACACATGTAAGAAAGCCTGTCATTTTTTTGATATAAATTCAAGACTTTATGGGACAAAAAGTATCTCATTGTTCTTTTCATCCTAAACTGTCCCTTCCATTTGCCAAAATATTTGTCACGTCCTTAACTACAATTAAAGTAATACTGAATCTCCAAACCATAAGGTAAAATAAATTTAGTACCACCAGTTCCAAATTTGCTAACTGAAGTATTTTGCATTTGCTACAATTGTGTTACAAGGAGGTAACACAGATCAAACTGATTCCCAAAGAACCTAAAGATAATGCAGAACGAGGAGTACAGTAATGAAGATTCAAACATCAAGAAATAAATTCTTCTTAAAGAAAAGTTGAAGAGAGAACTGATCCGCTTTCTGGGGGCCCGGGCCCCGCACGGACTGCCGGAGGAGAACCAGAATGGGCCCGTCCGGGCCACAACCTGCTGGGCCTGCGCAGTGCCGGTGCGCGGGCTTGGAATCAAGTACATTATCTGCCCCCACCCCCACCCCCCGCCGGTAAGCAACCTGCTAGTTCTGAGGTCTGGGTAAATTGATAGCAACTAAGGAACATTGAGCAACTAAATGCTAGTATTTTTCTGTAGATTTTGCAGGCCTCTGATCGGCAGCCTGAGCATCTTTTTGGAGGATCACAATAGGCAATGTGGCAAATATGGGGGACTCTCTTCTGTCTTGCCTTCGAGGTCCAGTGTGGTTCTCACCGTTTTGCTTTACTCTGTTCATTAATATTTTTTTCTTTTGTTCTTTTTTTTTTTTTTTGCTTTATTTCATATTCTGTTTTTATTGGTTTCATTCTGTTTTGTTTTTGGTTCAATTCTACTACACCTGTTGGAATGGTCAGTTGATCTGAAGATAGCAAGATATACTATAGTAGCTATTGTACTCACATTGTCAATCTTCGAAGTTCTGTACCAGTTCTACTGCTTTGTTTTGATTGACTTTGTTCTGTTATGTTCTGTTGTATTTTACTATCTTTAAAATAAAAAAAAGAGAAGTCAAGTTTGCTAATTTCTTAATGAAGACAGAGCTACAATATAATCTAAATCAGTGAGTTCTCAACTTTCTAAACTTCAAGAACTCTTCACTTCTTAAAAATAATTAAGGACTCAAAATACTGTTCATTATATGGGTCATATGCACAGATGTTTTCTATATCAAAAATTAAAAATAAGATATATTTTAGATATTCACATAAATTATTGAGATGTGTGATACTGCTTTACACTTTGTAACATATGATACTTAGTAGAAGACAGCTGAATCTTCATATCTGCTTCTGCATCCAGTCCCCTGTAATGTCACATGCTACTGGGCTCTGGAAATTGCTGTTGTAGAAGCAGAGAGAAAGAAAAATGAAAAAGGTAAACAGTGTCTTAGTATGATTCTTAGAAAGATCTGACATTGTAGACATCTAGAAAAGTGCAAGAGACTCAGAGTAATACCCATTCTGTACTTTGTGAACCACTAAGTTAAAACATTATGTGTCATGCAGACAGGTAAGCATATAGAACTGTGAGTGATAAATTATAGATAGATAGACAGACAGATGGATATATTCATACACTTATATATGTGGAAATGTTGCTACATAAAGATTACTTGACTTAAGCCATTTATTAAGGTGTAGACAGCACATTTCATAGTAGGAGTTCAAACATTCTAAATTTCTTTTTTTTAAAGAGAATAAAACAAAACAGAACAAAGCAAATGAGAACAGAACAATGCAAGCAGTACAGGTATTCAAAGTAAGACAACAGGAAATCAACAGTGGCTACCATAATGTCTCTTGTTTTCTTTGAAATAGTTATCCATACCTTCACACACCATAATATCAAACATAACAAAGTAGTATAAAAGCAATCAAAAGAAAGAAAGCTTTAGAGGACTTCAAAACCAGATAACAGGAAGTAAACAATGGTTACTATAATGTCTTGTTTTCTTCAAAACAGTTGTCCATACTATCATAAATAATAAAATCAAATAAAACATGACAGAATAAAATCAATCAAAACAAAAGAATAAAAGCATTATAGGACTTCAAAACAAGATAATAGGAAACCAACCATGATTACCATAATATATCCCATTATGTTCAAAATAGCTGCCCATACCATCAGACACAGTAAACTCTAGCAAAATAAGACAGAACAAGACCAAACCTAACAAAATGGTGAAAACAATGCAAGAGTTCAAGACAAGACAGTAAAAAGTTAATAGTGGTTACTACCTTCCCCTCCTGGATGCTTCCTCCCTGTCAATTTTATAATATCTATTGTGCTTTTGGATCCCACTGACTCCTTCTGTTTTTTATACTAGGGTTCACCCATATGAATTCAAACCATTTCACCCTTGAACATGATCTCCAGTTGCATCCATTTACCTAGAAGAGCCTTGCAATTATTCTACCTTGTAGCTAGGTAGATTTCCATTGTATGAAAATACCATATCTTTCTGATCCGTTCTGTGGTTGATGGGCAAGTTACCCTTGCTTTTTTCTGGCCTCCTGTTACATGCAACAATTGTCTTCTCCCTTTTGATTTTCAGTCTATGAATTTCCTTTTGAGTTAAATGAGTTTCTTGTATACAGTATATTGATGGATCTTGTTTCTTGATCCACTCTCCCTGTTACTTTTTATTACTGACTTGAGGTCATCTAAATCAATAGTTACAACCAGCATACATTGGTTCATCTCTGCCATGCTATCCTCCTGCTACTGACCCTCCACTTTTCTCCTTCATTCAACTGCCTGTCCTGTTTGGTGATCCTCCTCTGCTGCTGTTCCTGGAACCATGTTCATCTTTATCTCTCCCTAGAATATCCTTCAGCACTCTCTATAGGGTTGGTTTGGTGGTCATGAATTCCTTCAGGTGTTCTTTATCATGGAAGTATCTTATTTTTCCATCAATTTTGAAAGATAGCTTTGCAGGGTACATCACTCTGGGTTGGAAGTTGCTTTCTTACAGGATTTGAAGCACTTCACTCCAAACTCTTCTTGACTTCATGGTTTGCGTTGAGAAGTCTGCCATGATTCTGACTGGTTTTCCTTTATAGGTGATCTGCTTCTTTTCTCTAACAGCTTTTAATATTCTGTGCTTGTGTTGAATTTCTAGGATCTTGATTATTATATGTCTTGATTATTATACTTTGGTTATGGCTAGTTGGAGTCCTGTATGCCTCACTTATCTGAATGCCAGATCCTTTTCCCATGTTTGGGAAGTTTTCTGCTATTACTTCTGTAAATAGCCTTTTTATTTCATTTGTGTCGACCCCTGCTTCTTCATTGATACCTATCACTCTTAAATTATGCTTATTTGTGTCATTGTGCAGCCATATTGAATTGTTATTTTCTGGTTCCTTGGTTTTTTTTAAGAGTTCTTTCCTTTCAGAATCACTAGCTGCAATCCTGTCTTCATGCTCTGTCTTCAGTCTCTTTCAAGCAGTTTTACCAGCTTTTGATAGACTTTTTAATCTCCTGGATATCTCTTTGAATCTGTTTCATGCATTGTAATTCCTTTCTATATTGTTCTTTCAAGGTTCCCATCATTTTCCTATGCTCCTCTTTTTTATCTATGTCTTCTTTAGATATGCTGAGCAATTCTTTCATTATGTTCGTGATTTCTTCTTTTACCTGAGACATTATTTCTGATTTCATTACTTTTGCAGTCTCATGACATTGTTTCTTTACTTTAGTTGCTATCCTCTCAAAGATTTCAGGTGTGTGACTTCCATTTCCCTCCATGACTGTATCTCCCAGACTTGTTCTGTGTGGGCTGGAGGTCTGGAATTGCCTTTTGTTCCTTTGTCTTGACATTCTTATGGTTCCTCCCAACAAGCTGGTTGTGAGGCCCCAGGCACTTCCCACATTGGCAGCCCCACCATTGGTGTAGGGGAATGGGAAAGGACAAGTGTTCCTCTGACCCCAGGTTTACAGGGAGGTAGCAGCATGGGGTGGGCTTCTCCAGACCTGTGCAGTTACACTGGGGCTTCCCTGATGGCCAGGGTTCGTGGTGGTGGGTCTACTTCTTTCAGCCTATGTGTCTACACTGGGACTCCCGCAATGCTGGCAGGCACACAGGAGCGTGTTTGTCTGATTCTCCCTGTAATTGATGGCTGCCTGAAGGAAGCAAGGGCCTCCAATGGTGACATACAGGTGCATGGGGCCTACCTGGCTGCATGTTCCTGCTCCTGCTGGTTGCCCACAGAAAGCAATCCTTTTGGTGGCAGCAACCAGCAAGTGGAGGTGGATCTGCTGGTTCTGTCTGTGCTGGCTGCCCACAGGAATGAACCTTGACAGTCTAAATTTCATTTATTTCAACTGTATGAAGTTTGAGACACATAGCTACATGCCTGAGTGGCAACAGTGATAAATAGATCACATGCTAAATGAAGACCTAACAAGATGATTTCCTGGGTGGCAGGGACAAATATTATATTTTCACATGTGATTCTATGGTATTGTGATAATGAGGTAGAGGGAGTGATCAGTATTGTTTTATAGATGATGAAATATATAGGAGAGGGCAAGTGACTGACTCGAGTATCGTAACTAATCTGTGACAGAGCAGGGACTAGCTGCTGTTTTGGGCTTATTACTAGAGCAACTGGCTGTGCCAAAACACATAGCTGAAAGATGAAAATCATTTCTGGCATTTTGTGCTGCCTGATTTGTTTCTTTATAATTCTTCAGTCACAAAATAGCTATTTTGGCAATCATGTGGTTGAGAATTTGATGTTATTTTGCTAAATGCTCTAACACTTTGACAATGCTTACTTTTACATTTTGGCCTTAATTTTTCTTACATGTGAAGTACACATCAAAGTATCATGAAGGCTTCAGCATTAAAAATATCTTACCCAATAAAACAAGGATAGCAAAATCTGCAATTAAAAGAATACCAAATTTTGGCAAATATATGAGGAAAGTCTTGCTTGTTCAATTGTGCCTGATAATTTTTTTGAAAGGCAAGAGCCAGTGATGCCTGATGTCTTGTCATACTGCAGAGAATACTGCAAAGCAAACCCTTGCTCTATGCTCTGACAAAAACACAAAATGTCTCATCAGACAGCCACGCAGGCAAAAATCTTGTTTCATAATTTTCTGAACCTGATTCTAGCTGTATTTAACACATAATTATGAAGTCTTTTTCAGAGTTTTAGTAGGCATTGGTTGTTCCAAAAATGTAGCTCTCGTGTAGAAGAAGACAGTACTTTGTTTTATCTAGGCATTTTCCCAAGAATGGCCCATTGGGTAGACAGTCATGTTACTGTAGCATGATACTGTAGCAGCCAACATTCGTAACTGTCATATTCCTGGTGATTCTACACATTCATGTGAGCATTGAACTATTTCAATGGATCTTCTAGTAGAGAGACATATAAACATTTATATACATATCAAAACATTTGCTATAAATAATTTTCACTCATTCCTTCTTTGTATTCAAATTAATACATCTCATCAATATTGTATGTGTGTTTAGACAAGTAAGTAGGCTGCATTACCTATGATGTGAATGTTTAAGCTTTTAAAAAGTTATTACAGTATAAATATTGCCACTAAGCAACCTCAGTTTATTCCCCCCATGATGGGGTATCCACATCAACATATTCACCATTTCAGGCACTATGCAACTTCTAACTCTTCCCCAAGATCAAAATGATGGTGGAAGGTGAACATTTTAAATCGATTCAGGATATCAAGGCAACCAGGACAAAGCCCCTAATTTACCAGAGGAATTCAGAATGGCTTTAGAAATTGACAAGAAGTATTTTGAGAAGGATTAATGGCAATATGTCATTCACTGTAATACTATTTTTAAATTTAAACATTGTATTTTTGATCATACCTTGTGTGTATTTTAAAGTGATGTGTTGACAGGATCAAAAAGCATTAATTTCCCTAAGAAACCTAATATTTTTTATTTCTTAAAAGCTTAGAGTCAGCATTAGTAGATATTTGTCAATTTTTTTCTTTCTGAAAAATCATGATTTTCCACATATACTAATAAAACAGTATGAAAATAGCTTACAGTGCATCTGACTGTAGGGTTTGATATACTGAGTGTTTGGAGCGGGGTATGGTAGTATCTTACTCTGATTTCAAAAAGCATTATAAGAGCCATAATATCAAATTTTTGGAGCCTCAAGTTCTTCTATAGTCAAATCCTACCAATGTACCCTCCAATCTCATTACCAGTGTCTATGTTCATACACATGGTTTTCTCTGCTTTTCCTACTATGACACAGAGGAAAGATGTGACTCAAAACATTGTTAATTAGATGAGGGCTGCTGTAGCTTCGACTTTTATCTGAACACACTCACAAATGTTATTTCTTGCAATTTGTGCAATAAGTCCAAATGTGAATGACCTCTATTTACAATTAAATATGGAAAACTGCATTTGAATGACAAATTATGCTATTTAACAAAATTAGATAAAATATTTGGAAACTTGAGAATCCAGATGGAGTTTTGATCATAGTATACTACCCCACAAATAATTATGATGTCTATTTTGCTACTTGGACATAAAGTTTGCCTTTGGCTGCCTTTCTGAGACATACAGTTTCAAGCAAATATATTTTTGATGCTCTCCACTATCAAAGGCAAATTTTTGAAAATTGTAAAGAAAAATGATTTTGTAATCATATTCTTTTCTCCCTCATCAAGAACACACTTTTTAAAAAAATATTACTACTGAAATAAGCTGTTGAAATCAATACAACTTTCATGGTTGGGTACTGACCTACTGGATTATGTTAGGGGAATATGTACAATACTGCAAATAGCATTTGCTTCTCTGAGTCCATTAGCTTTTCTGCAATGGTTCATTAACAGCATGCACCATTAATTTAGTGTAAACCCTGCATTAATAATGACAATTGATTTCTTTGTTTAATTGCTCTGTAACTAAGTGGCATCTCTACAACAAACCCAAATTTAAAGTTCCTTTGGGGTATAGTATTATATCATATCTATGAAAAAGCTTGTGATTGATTATCTAACCTGCTTGGTATTTTTCTCTTTGCAACATCTAAAATGTAAAAATACAGCTTCCTGGACTATAATTTTAGTTACATTTAGTTTATTTTTAATGGGCATTTCTAAAAATAAAAAGAATGTTCTATCACACGAATTACCCTTGCAAACTTACATCCATTTTATAATGAACTACAACACATAGCAATATTTGCAAGCATTGAAATATTTCTTCTCTGTGTCCTAAAAGTCAAAATTTTAGAGTGGCAGTAAGTACTTTTACTGAATAAGTACACTGACCCTGAGGTAGTCATTTCTTCTGCTTTAATTTCATCAACTATTAAAGATTAATGATACCTTAAGATTTGTGTTTCTAAGGGTACATGCATATGAAAAGTCTCAATTATCAACTAATCAATTGGTTACATCTCTTTGTATGCTATAAAAAATAAACTCTTGTAATGATAGTTTAAATCCTAAATTCTGAGCTTTTGAATTCAAATCTTAATTCATCCATTTACAAGCTAGATTATCTTGGCTATGTCATTTCACATTTCTGGGTGTCTATTTCTGTATGTGGCAAAATGGTTAACAATATAAATGCTGCTCTACTCAGAGGATGTGTGCTGTGTTCAGAGTATGCCACCTGTGGCCATCAGACAGGAGACCCAGGTGTTTTTCAAATCACAGTAAAAACAGAAGGAACAAAATATTTCAAAGGCTATGATATATTTTTTGTTTTCTGTCATTCACCACTGTGTGTTTCCAAATTCCCAAAATAGTATGGGCCTGCATGGAACATTGAAAACTCAGCAAAGTCACATATGCCTGACTGCCCTCAGCTGAGGGAAGGATAAAGTTCCAAGCTCACCTGACTCCAGGAAATCTCAAGCAGTCTAAACATACACTATTGGCTATGCCAAAGCAAGAGCTTACAATAACACTATAGCCCATCGTGTCTTTGATTTTATTACAATTTCCTCCTTTTCTTATATTACTTGGAATAATTTTGGAGGAATTGGAGGCAATGCTAGGCTCTGTACTTACAAACATAATGAAAAGCATCAGTCAAAATGATGGTTTTGATTATTGCTGTACAAATAGATCCCAAATGTGGATCTCTAGTCTCAAACTCTACCTAGATCTCTGGACTAATACTTTTTCCTGTGTGCTCTGCATCTCAAACCAGTATGTACAAGGTCAAATGCATTCATTTTTTGCACTTAAACTCATTGGTTAAAGATTTTCCCTCAATTCTATGTACATTTTTAAAATAGCTTATGAAAATTTTCTATAAAAGCGTTAATTGTGCTTAAAATGAAATAAAGTAATTTATATATTTCACTAATTCTTAGAGAATGGATGGCTGGGCTGCAGATATAAAATTCAATTCATGTCAAAAATCTTAACTGTCTTATAAAAATCAAGTCTTGACAAGGACAGCATAATTGTAAATATATGCTGATACCATTTAATCACATTGTACACGCACTATAGTCCTCATATTTGAAAAGAAGAAAATAAAGTGAAATATATTTTCTAACGACTGATGGAATGTGCTTAGCTCAAACCAGCTTCACCCTTCACTTCCAAGAAGCCCATTGAGAGAAGGCTGGGTACTACATTTGTAAAGACCAAACAGCCAGTCAAGCAGTGGTGTTAATTAACAGATGAAACCATTTCTATTCCCTTCCAAGGGCAACAGGAAGGTAATTTAGTAGTAGAGAGAATAAGGACACAACTGATCGTTTCATCACAAATACCAAAATGAGCAGTTTAAATCTTATCCTCAGGCGAGGAGGTAACAAGTGTAGATACCTGAAAAAAGATGGAACATGTTCCTAACAAGTGGTTGAGACAATTAGATTGGCTGGTAAGCCAGCTGTGAACACCATGAAGTGAGGGGGAAAACCCAGACACAATCTCCCACAGTGCTCCAGGCCCTGAACCACTGTGGAGTAGTCTCGAGTTATTTTTCTAACATATACTCCAAAACTGCAGAAATGTTAGTCATGAGATGCTTATATTAGTATACAAACTAAAATGATAGGAAGCTCAACAGTTTTATTTTTTATACCTTTAAAAATAAAAGTGAGATGAAAAGTTTTCTGATTTGTTACATGAGAAAATGAAATACAATATTAATGTACCAGTAGAAAATTTTCCACAATTTATTTTTGAGAAGGGACATCAGGGTTAGACCTGGTATACGATAGCTAAAGATAAATAGGAATTTACCAAAAAATGCACAAACATTACAATATAAGGATCAAAAGCAACATTCTACTTCTTTGCTTGAGTAGTGCTTTGCATTTTATAATTATTCATCTTGCTATGTAGCTACATTTCATTAACTTTTTGCAAAATTATATTCAATTAAATAAAATTATTTCATCATATTTATTTTTACTGGTTGAATGATTGACTGTGGTACTAGAGACTGAACCAACATCTTCACACTGAGTTATATCCCCAGCCCTTTTTTATTTTTTATCTTGTGACAGGATCCTGCTAAATTGCCTAGGCTGGATTGTACTTGTGATCCCCCTGTCTCAGCCTCCTGAGCCACTGGAATTACAAGCATGTGCAACTGTGCCTAATGATAACTTTTTAAATATTATTTTCTGCTTTACAAAGTAAGTCAATGAAAAAAATCCTAGTCATCATCACTACATGGCTATGTCTGTCCTATCCCAAAATAGAGTTCAACCAGTTAATCACTGGCTGAAAATACAAATCTAAAAAGTCTTCTGGCATTGGGCACACAAGACAATCAAGTAGACAAGATAATGAATTTCTACACTTTACTAATTGTTATCAATAGCCTGAGAACAAGTCATGCTAAAACTTTACATATCTCCTTTTAAAAATTCAACCCTTGACAAACACAATATAATTGTACATATATTCTTAATACTAGTCTGCTACAGACACCAGGATGTACAACCAATATGCTTCTTTTCTTTGAAACAGAAAATAAAATAAAGTCTAACCCAGTGTTCACTACTCTTACTTAACTCTTTCAAATGAGTTTCATCCTACACAAAGGAAGCCCACTGTCACCTCTGGTCAGGGCATCTAAATAGCAATTTATTTGAAATATGAGTACCCTCCAATGTGTGTAAAGATATGAAAGATTAATGTGTCTGTGTAGAGATAAAAGGTATCATTTGCATAGAGCATTTCCATAAAAAAATTCTGCTAAACCCCAATTTTTACTTTATTGACATATCACATAAGTGCAAATGCAGGAATAAAAACATAGCATCTGGTACATATAGTCTGTCTTTTGTATGATCTAAATTTTAGGATATGTTAGTTAACAAATATACATATATATTATGTTTGTTCAAGTTGAAAAAATCCTGACTGCTGCTAAAATGTGAGGAGTAATCTAATTCTTTAGATTGAGTCCACAATCTTACATTCCTAGTCTCCAGATAGAGAATGACAAAAATTAAAACATTGTATGCAGAGAGCTGCAGATTTTGGCTTTATAAATATGCAGTGCTATTCATTTTAAATATTTTAGACATGACTGCCTCATGAATTATCACCATCTTTTTATTCCCCTGTCTTAAATCTTTAATTAGAAAATCACAAAAATTGATGGTGAGATGTTACAAGGCATTAGATGAATCAATAAAGTTTATATTTGCTTATTATGGACTTTGTCATTTTTGGTAAATTTTCTAATAGGAGTAAACCAAACATTAAATAGAGTTTGGGCCCTGAAAATATAAGAATTTAGACATACTTATTTTAGAGGGAAATAAGAGTAAGTCAGTGGTTTGTTTTGTTTTGTCCAAGGGATCGTTGGCCAGGGTTGTCAGGGACCACCAGTTAGGACATTTCAGTTAGGAAAGCCATTCTGTTTTATAAGTCTCTACATTGCAGCTAAGCTCAGTTATTTTTATTACAAGGAATATATTAGTAAAGTTACAATATATATATTCCAACAGAAACCCTGAAATTTCAGTAGCAAGACACAAATTTCAGCAGTTTTTTGCAAGTTTCAATTTTCTGTCTGTAGATTCCATTTTTCCTGTTCAACAGTATCTCTCCAGCAGAAGTGATTCAGGGGCTTGGCAATTTCACAACATGGACGGAGTACCTGAGACTCTCGCAAACAGCTGTCTACTCCAAACATGATGTGTTTTCAGTAAATCTCTACTTTTCTCAGGAAAACTCAGAATTTAAAACGTCACAATTCTTGTAGTCCGGGGAATACTCCAGGAAAATGTGTACTACTAAACGTAGCACATGCACAAAGACAAATACTAGACATACTTTTTACAGATAAGAAGCATGTTACGTAGAATCTAAGTAATTCAAGTACATGATTGATTTACTGAAGGGAACAAATGTGGAACCCAGTTAGTACCATCATCGTAAACAGCATAGAGTTAAGTCAGGATATTTTGATGCTGATGGACAAGGCAAATTTTTTCACTATTTTTAACTACTATCTGGAGTCTCTTGTGATGAGTTCCAGTTCTTTGAGAGTGAACATCTCTAAATAGGAACAAAGATCAGAGTGGAAGTCTGACCCTTTCCCCAGTAGTATCAAGTGACAGATGATGCTGACACTGAGAAATAACTCTGATATAGCATTCAAAAAATAGTCCTCTGAGGAAAAGAACATTTATCTACAACATAACTTGTGTACTTCTGAAAATGTATTTTTAAAACCTTTAGAATCTACCATTAGGCCAATTTCTATGGTATTATACCTTGCTGAGATTCCAAATGATCATAGATTTTGCAAGAGGAATACCAGCATATGTTAGAGCAACAATTTGTTGCTAAATACTGCCAGAAATTAAAGAGGTTGGC
Organism: Dasyprocta punctata; assembly: GCA_004363535.1. Taxonomy (NCBI): domain Eukaryota; kingdom Metazoa; phylum Chordata; class Mammalia; order Rodentia; family Dasyproctidae; genus Dasyprocta; species Dasyprocta punctata. Next base: position 1,536 of record RJWM01037650.1, on the reverse strand, counting down.
TCTTGTGTTTACTTTAACTTGTTACAGTCGTTCACCATTTCATTTCTTTTTATTTTATTTTAAAGAGAAATTAAAAATAAAAATAAAACAGTTTCAAAACAGGCTAATAGGAGAATAGCAATAATTAATAAATTGCATATTGCTATCTTTATAGTAATTACTCAGAGTACAAGATATAGGCATGAAGTATTATCCAAACAGTATTAACACAAACCACCATTTCACTTCTTTAAAACTATTTATCAGATGCAACCATGAGTCAGACAGTGTTTGATTCTAGAGAGACAAATAAAATTTTTAAAACTTAAATATCTCTGCCTTTATTGAACTTACATTCTAGGTGACAAGAGATATGAAAAAATATAAAGCAAATCAGTGGAAGTCCTAGTAAGGAAAACACACATGACTGTGAGAAGAGACAACACGGGGTTGGACAAGAACTTCCGATGTCAGTTTCAATACAAGATTAGAAGGACAGGTGAGAGTAATCTAAGCAACAGAAGTCAGAAGCAGAAAGCTATGACTGCAGAACAGAAAGCAATTGGAGAAGGCTGACTTCATCAAATTTGAGTTTTACCAAGATCACTCCGGTCTCAGGATGCATCCTGGTTGGAAGGGGTCAGTATTTGAATGGATGTAGGAGGGTGAGTGGGGGGTTATCACACTCTTCCCACAGGATCCTGTAATTTTCAAATCAATGCAATTTAATTATGCAAATTAAGAATTTGTTTATTAAAAGTTCAAATTTTTCTTGCCACAAACACTCCACATTGTCATTAGGCATTCTTGCATTAGAAATATGGCTTCTACTAAAGAAAAGAAAAAGATGTCAATGTTTCTAGATATACTAATGTCGGATCTCTCTTGGGTGCACTGCAAACTCTTGGACAGGTATACTTTAGCTTAAAAATAAGTCTGTTATTCCACTGCTTCCCTGCCCTTCCTACTCACAGTACAAAATTTTAATAAAAATTATTATGTGTTACTATTATTTGTCTTCTCTTCCCTTAACTTTGAAAGCCCCCTGGAAGCAAGGCCTCTGGAATTTGGGAAAACATGACATATGTCGACACATAAGACTGAATCCTTAACCTCCTTTGAATAGGAAATTTTATCTCCATAGGCAAATTCTCCTTTTAATGAACACTTTCTCTACTTCTAGAATAAAGTATGGTATAAAATATTGGTCAGCACCTATCCTCTTTTATATTTCTGTGCCATTATGTAAATTTGAGCCTGATGAAAAGAGGCACAAACTTTCTGGGGTACTTAGGTTCGATGATATCACCAATATTACAATGTCATATCATCTTTTAAATATTTATGTGAAATGAAACATTATTTAAAATCTAGTTTCTAAGATTTCTCCCTGCTAGTACTATACAAAACCATTATTAATATGCTGTGAAATGAGACATCTACAGCATTGCTAGTAAAAGCCTGTAAGTGATAATCCTTCTGAATCCTTTCTTATAATAGCTGCACATTTGTTGTACAAAACCAATGAAATTCACACATGCCTCTGTGGAGTAGCAC
>RJWM01037649.1:0-17294 GCA_004363535.1 Dasyprocta punctata | reverse complement strand
CTTAGTTTTTCTTTGTTTTGTTTTTGTTTTTTGTGGGGTTTTATTCCTTTTACCATTATCTGCTGATAATCATTTGATCTGCATGTTGGGCAGCATCTTTCCTCTGCTGGCCTATTTACCTGACCATCCTGTTCCCAGTAAAGCCTGATAAGAATTTTAAAAGTTTGTGAAAGTACTTTGGGGATGCCCAAAGTTCCCCTGCAATCTTTGAGTTCTTGTTTTCTGTATAAAGTGCTTCTTTTCTGCATAAAGTGCTTCTTTTCTGCAGAAAATTTCAAAATAAATGTCCATGGAACTACCCTAGAATTTAACTGGAACTGCAAGTGACCCTGCTTTTGAAATCTCAGTGCTCACCATCTTGTTTTCTAATCACCGTCTCAGTCTTCCCAGTTCTTACTTTTCCCTCCCAGAACATTTCATAGACAGCCCCAGTCCCAGACCTTCCTCTATCACCACTGCCACCTGCTTGGTTCGGGGACACTCGTCTCTTGCCTACATTACTGCATAAGTCACACCATTCTGCCAGAACTAGACCTCCAACTCCCCCAGCCTTTGATATGTCCCTGACATGCCAGTAGTTTCCATGGCTCCTTCCACCTGGTGCCCAGAAGGTCTTTCTGACCTTTCTGCATAGCAGAGATTTTGGAGTGCGGCTGAATAGTAACAGCCCTTGTCTCTGAGCCTGGGCTCTGCTCTCCGTTTTAGGACAGTAGTCCTTTCCTTTTAGGAATGATGCTCTTCAGTAGTGGACTGGAGGCCCATTGTTTTCTGCCTTGGGGGGCTTCTGTTAGGGAGAACCGCCCCTCACCCTTGCATTTTGTGCTGGCTCCACCAGCAGCACCTCCAGTGCAGACCTAGACTCACCTGAACTGCTGGAAAAGCAGTGGAAATTTCTGATATTTGCTTTTTTAATTTTTAAAGGTAATGTTGTTGTTTTTTTCTTGTCCTTTTAAGAAAGGTCTCATTTTGAAACACCTTGCAGCTTGGAATCAGCGCTTCATCTCCATGTGGACTAAAAACCTATTCTTTAATAGAAGCTCCTAAGAAGACTGATGACAAAGTCCAAACCTTTCCATTAAATTATGGTGGGTGAGTAGCTATTTGTTGAGAAAAAGATGTAGAGTAAATTGCCCAAAATGTACATTTCCTCTCCCACTGTGGCTTGTTGTGAGAGCCTCTATAAACACTGTGCAGCACTTTCCCATAGTGAAAAGCTGAAAAGCTCCTGTCAAGTAATAATGGAAGGCATTGAACTGAAAGCTGTTGATTTTGATAGAGTTGTCTTACAGCTCTGTTAATTCTGTTGCAGCACACCCAGTACAAACCAGCAAGAACTGTTCCGAGGAAATCATTAAATTGTTCATTCTGGCTTTGTTTGTTGCTTTCCTTTTTCCTCTGCCCTTTTACACCGAGTTTAAAATTTTTCATTTGCTTCCAGGTCCTCTTTTAACAGCATTTCCCCTACATCTTTGTCACAGCCCACATACTGATCAGGAAGCAACCTCAGCCAGGCTCAGGTCTGCCTGGCGGGTCATCCTTGAAGAAGGAGTGGTGTTCCTTGACCCACTCACTGAGGAACCAGTGTGTACTGGAGGCAACCCAGAGCTTACAGCATGGACTTCTTGTTCAGCATGAAATTTCATATTTTCCTGTCACAGAATTAATGCATGAGACATACCTGAGGAATGCACAGTGATCAACCTATGAAGAATTAAACTTTGGGACTTCTATTTAACTTTATCATTTAAAAAAAAAATCTTGCCAGACATGGTGGTACAGCTGTAATCCCAGCCACTTGGCAGGAGGACCACAAGTTCAAGGCCAATCTAGTCAACTTTGAGATTCATTGTCTCAAAATAAAATTAAAAGGGCTGGAAATATAGCTCAGTGGTAGAGCACTTGCCTGTCATATGTGAGATCCTGGGCTTAATCTCTAGCAGCACAAAATGAAAAGAGAAAAAAAAATCTTCATTAGGATCCACAACCTCTAACAGAACCTAGTCATTTTGAAAAGGAAATTAAAATTTGAAATAAAAGCTTGCCAAATAAGTCTGCCAAGAATGCCTGCCAAAACCAGACAGACACGTCTGGACAGGCCTGATAACAGAAGATTACTTCCTTTGCGTAACCACCGTTTTTACTGCCTTTGTATAATTGATGGCCTTGCCATGTAATTTAAAATGTAACAGGACATTTCTTCCTTTGTATAGCCAATGGCCTTACAATGTAACCTGATGTGTTTAAACTCCCTTAGCAACCCAAGATGTCACCCAAACCTCCAATCATATTGTGCCAAATCTGCTTTTGCACCTCCCTGCTTGCTCTCCCCATAAAAGCCCCGGACCTCTGCCGGGTGGGGCTTTTGACTCTTTGGGAAAGAGCACAGTCAAGCTCACCATTGTAATAAACTGCCTGCTAAATCTTCTTGGTGCCGTTTCTTTCCACGTTTGGTCTGTTTTCCGTAACAATATCCCTATCCCAGGGGTCTTATCCCATGATATGTGAAGAACGAGTAACTATCAATAAAATGAAGGACCAGATAAGAAACATTGTATGTGCCATTAGTGCTAAGCTGGGATCAAAAGGTGACCATGCTGTGGGTCTAAAATCTGCTAGTCAAACAAGGCTTTCCCATAAGACAATGCTGTCCTAAGCCGTGAACTTCTTTGTGCATCATTTCTGTGCTGCTGATTGTAACCACACCAGACTGGTATTTGCATCTGCATCCTGGATACTTTAACTTTGGGTAAGTTCCAACAGAAAGTTTCTCAATGCATGACTAGTTGTTTTGTCCAAAGTATCCCTTAGTTGAGTCCATCTAGAGAAAATGCTTTGCTTTTTAGTTTCTCCTTTTGAAAATATAGTCCACAAACCTAAAAAGGGAAGTCCAGGATGTAGTTCTTTCTGGTGTTTTCCATTTCTTCTTGCATGGAGTTTTGATTAAATAATATAGTCGTATGGCCATCTTTAAATCCATCCTATTTTCCAACACATCCTGGAATAATTTTGCATGAATCTGGAGTACAATAGAACATGAAAATGGTAGAGGGGTCCAGCGGGATGAGACTGAGTATTTGCGGCAAACCTGAGTGCTACCTTAGAGTTCTCCCTGATCTGACTTCATACCTAAGCTGCTTTTGTTACAGAAATCTTTGTCGCTTGAGGTAGTAATCATAAACTGAGCCTATGTATGTCCTGTATTTTTTCAGTATCACCCATAAAAAGATTGAATTTTCTGTTTTTACCCCTGGGCTTGACTGACATTTCATGAGCCTTCCTTGGACCAAAGATAAGAAAACGTGATTTCCACTTCTGCACATTTTATGTTAGACCACGTTATCCCTGGATTGTCAAGCCAATTTAAAGTAAAATAACAAGTTTATAGGAGGTGACTTAAATAGAATTTCTCCTTACAGCTAATTTGGGGCATGTTGTCCTAAAGCATTCAACAATACACTTTCCCCTTAATAATCAGGATTTGTTATTCTAACCACAGAGTAGCCCACATTGCCTGCTGCCTCAGTGGCAGAAAGGAAACAAAATGGTGACCTCGAATCCCAGCTTCCAATTTATTAAGAACATGACTGTGCCTCCTATTGGAAGCATCTTCTCCTTTAAAAACTGAGACTTCTAAGCCTGCAATAACCAAAGTGGTGGGAACAAGAAAAAAATACTTTTTCGGTATATGATTAGATGTACTAGTATTTGTGGAGGAACCACTCCTAACCCTATCCTCTTCCTTCTTATACATATGTATCTCATCTACAGAGGAAACATTATATGTTGGTTGTTGGTTTTAAGTATGTGCTACTTCAAAAATTTAAAAATTAGAAATAAAGTACATATTAGTTCTCAAATTGTTAAGATACATTCTTCCTGCTGGCAATATAACTGAGCCTTCAGTTGGTTATTCCATGGTTCTTTTGGGCCAACTGTTTCTGCACAATGAAATATATGATAAAACTAATAAATTCATATACAATCCTACTGCCACTCTTTTTACACTCTAAAATGAGCTTCTTGGTCAGTAGTAATGTTTTATGGGATACCTTAGTGACAAAGATAATATTCTTTGTAAACCTTTGAATGATGATTCTAACAGAGATTTTGGGAACAAGAAAGAAAAATCTGGAAATGTGTCTATTCCTATGGGGATATTTTCTGTTCTCAATGAAGGAAGGGTACCTATAAAATCAGTTTATCAGCAGATGCCTGGTTACTCATGCCAGGGAATGGTGCCTTCTTGTGAGCTCTATGTTGACTTCTGCTGTTGGCAATTGGGCATTCATCAGAACTGGTCGCCAAATTAGCTTTGGTGAGTCACTACATATGTTGTTAGTTTGGTCATGACATATATCTCTTCCACCATACCACTTTATACCTGTCCCATTCAATGAGCACTGGGGTGGCTGGGAAAAGAGGCTAATTGACAGTGACATGACTGATCATCCTGCCCACAGGTTATTGAGTAACTTATCTATAGCTAATGATTCTGTTGGTCATTTTTGTGGGACATGAATAATTTCACATTCTTTGCCAATCCTAATATGCCCAGCTACATATCTCTTCTCTGATCCACTATGTCCTGTGCCCATACAGAGGGCCAAAGGGGTAGCTTGAGGAAAGTACAATAAGCAATGAATAACGTAACTAATGGGAGAATTCAAACAATTAGTAAGTATGTCTACTTTACATATGCAGGAACTAGGGAAATAGCTGGATCCATTGAACTCAGCATGTAGGTAGGCTACAATCAATATTCCATTTTTCACATGACTTCCCCAAGCTCTCCTTCTGACCAACAGATCAGAGTGGTTTTTTGTACCCTCAGTGAATAGCATCAACAAAGAATCAGTATCTAAAAACTCCCAAAATGTTAGGATATTTTCCTACCAAGGCCTAATCACCTTAGGAAGAGGTTTTCTAGGGGAAGCTTAAAGGATAGTTTATAATATATATTTACGGCCACTTTGCAAGGTCCTTCCTTAAAGGGACACAGCCTTGTTCTCAGTTCACGAGCTGTAGGCCTGTAAACTGGCTTAGTTTCATAATTGGGTATGAGGTAATAAATTCCCACCATAGCTTCTATTTTTCAGGGACATAAGTAAAGTCAAACCTTTGTAGACTGCCCATCTGTTCATTCCTAAGAATCTCATGATCAATTAGTTGCTGCCATAGATCTCTGACAGTTAAAACACTAACAGGTCTTTTGTCCCTGAAACTTTTTATGGTAATTGACTTAGCTTGACTCTAAAATTAAGAGCTCCCACCTGGCCTCTCCTGGTCCAGAATCCTGTTACTTCCACTGATATCAGGAAGTCTAGTTCTCAGTGGATCTTGCATTACCATCTTTGACTTTGCTTTTCACGGGTGTCCATAACTACAGATAGCTTAATACCATGGTAAATGGAGTAGCTCTGAGCCTCCTCGGGTTGGCAGATGGAAGTCCCTGAAGAAGTTGCACATATAAGTTGGTCCACTTTAAATTTCCCATTTCCCTGAGATTTTGAACCTTTGACACCTTAACCTTCTTAACTCTAAGTCACTACTAGGTCCAGGCTTCAGTAAACTAGCCAAGTAAGCTAACAAACCCACTTGTGGGCATTCAAGATAAATACTATAGCATGAATCCATGTAAATATGCTCCTGTTAATCATTTCATGCATATCATATTTATATCCTATCCTCTTTGATCTGATGCACTTGGAACCCGTTCTTCATATGCTTTCCAGCTTTTCTAGCTTTAACGCAACAGTCCTTTTTTTTCTGACCACCATACATGCTGAACACTAAAAGAAAGAAATCAAATTTAGAACTTCCAAACTGACACAAGGCAATTTTTTAAAGTGTGTGAAAACTCCTGGTGAACAGGATATTTCCCTGTGAGCTCACATTCATCACTCTAGAATATCTTCATATTTATCTCTAATTATCAAAAATCTTTCATGGCGGCATTGAAAAACTCTCTCTTCCATCTAAACCTGCAAATAAGGGAAATAAGAGTGCTTCAGAGGAACGTCTAAAAACAGCACATAGTGAATCAAAGCAAAAAAGTCATTCTAAGGACAGAGACCCAGACCAGCAGGACGTAACTTTGTTTACGTCAGTTGGTCTTTAGCCTATTTGGGTAATGAATCACACTGTGAGTCTGATCAAAGGCATGAATCCTCTCCAGAGAAAATATTCATAGACACAAAATTTGCATTCATTTTTCAGGTGCTCAAAGATCTCTAGTTATCTAATTCTTAAACTCACAGTTAAGAAGATTTGTGAATTTGTTTAATAGATTAAAATATCCAAAGGAAGAATGTGTCCATCAGAAGGAAGTTTATTGATTAAGATGAATATAGAAAAAAAGTGTCACATAGATGCATACTATCAATTCATGGGAGAAGAAGGCTCTGAACCAAGAATTCCATCAGATGTTCTGGCCCTGGAAGTAGAATAGGATGTCACTTTCACTTGGCTTGAAGTCATTAATTATTCAGATCATCAAATCTCCTGTGTGTTGGATTCATGCTCACCAAACAAACTTCTGATTATAAGTTAACCCTGGGGTAGCCTACCTATAGGGCAAGAGAAAAAAAAAAAGCTCTGATCAGAGGAGAATGTGAGTGTATAGACACCCCTGCAGAAAGAGTTCCTGTGTGAAGTAACAAATTGACATTCTGTTCATGTTTTATAATAAAGCATTCTCTGTGAGATTGAATAATGAGACTTCACATACTAAAGCTGATTCTAGATTTCTGAGCCTGTGTAGCAGAATGCGATATCTCTGTGAAAGACTGAAAGCAGAAAGAATATGATAAATTCGCCCAGTCTCTAATTTAAATCTCTCAAGTGTGTTGTCTTAGGACAGAGTCTGCCAGAGTCACTGACTTTATTAGTTTTATTTTGGGTCTAAATGAGAAGAATCATATATAGAATTTTCAGGCTGTTCTGCAGAACAAAAGGATTTAAGTTATTTATATACATTTGGGAGTTGCAGACAGCAGGTACAGTCATGCAGTTTCCCATGACAACCAGTTATTATGCAACGCTTTGGGATTCAAAATTTCCTTCCACAGAAATAATGTTAAATTTTTGAAGACCTAATGTTTTTAAGGAGACTTTTCAGATAACCTTACAAAGTTGCCTTTTTTTAACTATAAAATATTGAACAGGATAGCTACAAATAAAAACCTTCTTATGACAGCCATAGTTTTATGAGTATTCTCGCCTTCATCTTTCTCTAACAAGACCTTAGGAACAGTTCTATAGCTCTGAATTTTATCTCTTTTACCTTATTAACACTTCTTTCTCCCAGAGTTTCTTTTTTCTAGCAACTGAAAGGTAATATTTCTTTAGCCAGTGTTTCAATGGCTAATGTATGTTTAGAGGAAACTAGGAATTCATATGTTGAATATGAAAATAATATGTTGTAAGAGAAACATATCCCTGATATATCACTCAGCATATGAATGAACTGTTTCCTAAATCAAGTTTAAACTCTCAGTCTGGATTCTAAGTTCTTCCAGAAAGTGCCCCATAATCATGTACTGTACCATTTTGCCTTCAATCCCAACTCAGGCAACCTGTTTTCTAAGTGGGGTTTCTCTCAGAAACAGACTGCAAAGTTTAAGTGCAGGTAGTTTATTGGGAGGCACAGGGGCCACCTGCAGGAGACAGGGAAGTGATCTAGATGAGAAAAGACCACCAGTAAAGGGTTATTTTTAAACCAACTGCTACAGGGAGCAGCTAAAGTTTAATCCTACAGAAAGGTTCTGGTAAAAGGTGCAAAACATACACTTCAGAATTGTGCCAGCAGACACACAAGGAGCTGGGGTATTTTCATCAACTCCTAGGAGGCACTGGGTGAGGGCAGCTACAAGGAGTGTTAATTTCTCAGCACTTCGGGCATGCAGAATTTGGGCTGGCAAGAAAGTTTTCTGTGCTTCTGGAGATGGCTCTCAGCAGAGAGATACGACTAATTCAGAGAGAGTGGATCTGAAGGGGTACAGGGAGGACACTGAGACGGCACATTCAGCCCCCGCCTTCTTAAGGCCGTGCATTCCATTTTTCTCTCTAGAAAACCACCTTTGTTACTTCCTTCAGAGTTGTCTCACAATCTATCTCTCAAGATACTTTCTCTGAACATCCCTAGCCCACTCTCAGAGCAGCTGTTAAAACAGAGGTGCCTTAAGTAAACAGAAAAGCCTCCTTCTATGCGAACGAGTTAGACAAACACACCCTCCTCTGGGCACACACTGCCCTTGAGGACCACAGCCTGACAAGCAGACCGTGTCTTTGTAAGAATGGAGTCCCTGGTGAAGGGGCTCCTACCACTGCACACAGTTAGGAGTGAAGTGAGAACTGGGCTTCTTCCCTCAGGCACCCGTGCCCCCAGCCAGGCCCCTTTAGGAAACTCACAGGCTGCACAAAGCACCGTGGCAGCCCTCCCTACTCTGATCACTCCTTTCCTCCATAACCATCCAGAGCTTATACAGAGGGGCGCTCCCCAGGAGAGCTTGATCAGATCAGACACTGAATATATGAACTGGACAGCCTTCCAAATATCTTTTTGTATTACTTAATGTGTTTTGTACTAAAGAAAAGGAGAAAATAGGTGTTCCAGAATCAAGAAAGAGACAAGGAAACAGAAAATCAAAAACAATGTATTACCCATATTCCAACTTTCCTAGGTGCTTGTTCCACTGGAACTACAAAGCATACTCCCTAACTTCTGAGACAAAAAAACAGGATTCATGTACAAACTTGACAGTGCCTATTTTATTGCATTTTCAAAATGATATCAGAGAAGGAGATGAAAAATAGAGAGGAATTCTTCTAGCCACTGTTCGGAGTATGTAACAAGTCCTAGAATGAGCAGTAGTCCAAATGCGGCTCCTAAGTGCCATTCCCAAGTTAATAACTGCTCACTGACTGCATACAACGTAAACATCCAGTGAATTACTTTTTAAGATTTAAAGTTACATTTATGCCACTTTAAAAATTAAAACTTCACCCGTCAATGAAGCTAATTTGATGTTTGTATTTTCTTTTTAGATTATCCTCATTCATTAATATGTACATGCAGTTTTTACATTCATCCTTTTAATAATCCTATAATGATCTAGTATCTATTATTGAAGCTTTTTTCACCATATCATTAGCAATTTTCTGTAAGTATCTGATATATAGATATTTATCTACTATAAGTTGAGAAGTTACTAATCACTGACCATTTTCCACATTTCAAACCTGCAAAGTCAAGCCTCTCCACTGCTAGGTTTTGCTTACCACCCCTCTACACCCATGCACACACACACACACAGAGAACCAAATTCACCCACAGGCATCTTTAGCCCAACTCTAGGTTGTGGGGTGAATCGTTACCTTAGGCATGAGATAGCACTTTTGTTTCAATGCTTATTGACACTGCAGTCACTGCTTCGGTGCCTTCCGTGTGTGACATGGTAGGCCAGGCTCAGGAAACTACAAAGAATGAGGTAAATCCCTGTTCTCAAACTTGAAGTTTCTCAGACATCTTTTTCATACCCATGTCCATCAGGCTGAACCCAGTAAAACTTCATCCTTAGAAGTACAAGAGAACATCTTGTTAGAGCCTAAATGGACATGGGAAATGTAAGAACCACGACCTCACTCTGTGAATCAGTTACCCATCACAAAGGGCACCTGTTTTAATGACTGTGTAGTTTTCATTTCCAATAAAAATCTAACTAAAAGAAAAAGGAGGTGTTTGGCACAGGGAACTTGCATAGGAGATGACAGAAAGGTGAGAAAATAGAATATTCCTGCAGTTGAGTTTCACCATGGGGGTGGGGCAGCAGCTCACCATTTTAATGGTAGATCCATATTCATGCAGCCAGCAGAGCTGTCCCAGCTTCCGGGGGACTATAGCACGATATGGTTCCATCATGGTTCTATTTTAGAAATTTTTCTCGGTACTGGTTACTGAACCCAGGTCCTTCCCACTAAGCTACGCCTCCAGAGGCCTCCCCCACTTTAAATTTTAAAACAAGGTCTTACTAAGTCACTAAATTGCCCAGGTTGTGGGCTACAAAGTGAGCTAAAGGCAACCCTGAACTGCATAGTGAGACCCTGTCTCAAAAAGACAAAAATAAATAAATAAACAATATAAAAAAAATTTCCAAGGCTGGGTTGAAATATGTGATCCTCTTGCCTCAGTCTCTGAGAGTGCTGGAATTCTAGGCACATGCCACCACACCCAACTACATTTTAAAATTCCTGAAAGTGTGTTATTTTTCCACTCGGAATACTTTCTGCTGAGTAGAGAATTTTATTCTTCTCTCCCACCTTCCTCCCAATTACTAGCACCACCCTAGTCATTAATTCTTCTCTTGTCTTCCCCTAAATTCTCACTTTTCAGAAGAGGACTTAGTTTAACCTCATCTCCAATTTCCTACTCAGAGACCCCACATATTCCACAACTGCTGGGTGTCCTGATCTCTTAGGAGCTCTGACTCTTCTTACCTTGAAGAAAAATATTTTTTCACTTTCAAAATGAATTTAATGGTCATCGTCTGGTCTGCTTGATCACCTATATCTTGGTTATTGTGTACTCTGCTTAATCTCCAAACCCTCTCCGTTTCAATTAGTGGTGCTAATGAATGTACTGATTTTGACATGTTTCAGTGGCATGTTATCTGTTCTTTTTATCCATCCAGGAAATTTGAATCCTGTTCCCATAATACTTTCAGCCTCTCTCCTCTATCTTCACCTGAGAACCCTCATTGTACTCACTAGAGCTTTGCGGATTTTCACAGTCAAGTACACCTTCTCGACATTCAGGCTTCTCTGCCTTCCTTTTTGTCCCATGTTTCTTACTATGAAGCATATCTTCCAAAGATGAGTGACACTTGAGGCCTCCTTGTGTCCCAGTGATATCCAGGACACATTTACCTTCCTCCCTTTTGTTTGCCTTGCATCAGAGTGTTGAGTTTGTCACCCTCTCAATTCACACTTGAAGGTTCTCCCTTAGTTAATTTACTTATTTATAACCTTTTATTCCCATTCTTCACTCCCTCATTCCCACCAATAGGCAACCACTCTAATGTATTTGATATGTATCCTTTTATTTGTATGTTTTTTGTAAAATGTATTGTGTTAGGTATATGCATTTTAAATTTATGTAAATGGCCTCTTACTCATTTTTTTTTTCCTTTCCACTTTACCACTAGGACATCACCATTACACTGGATATATACCTAGTTTGTTGGTTTTAAATGACACATAGCACTCCTTCAGGTGCATCCCCCACATTTTACCTATTTAGCCTCCCAGTGACAGTTAAGGAGAGTGCCTTCAACCTGCCACTTCTTTTTTTTTTTTTTTTTAATCTCGCAATGAGTATTCTCATACATCTTCTATTTGGACATATGTGAGAATTTCCCTTGGATACATGCCCAGGAGGGAAATAATTGGGTAATAAGGAACATGAGATCTTTATTTTAATGAGTTCTCCAGGCTGTTGTCCAAAATGGCTGCATCAATCTGCTCTGACACTGGCAGTGCATGAGGGTCCCTGTATCACTGTGTCCCTACCAACACTTAACATTAATTAGCATTCTAATTTTTGCCAGTTTGAAGAGTAAAAGTGATCTAACTCCTAATTTTAATGATACAGTAACACATGGCAATGTTGCAGATGGAGCCGTGGGTGCTTATTGATTTGCTGTTCCCTCACATCTCATATCTACTCAGCCGTTAAATCCCATCCACATCTCTCAAAGCCATTCCCTCTTTTTCTTTTCCTTTGCCATGATCCAAGAACAATTTTCCCCTCTCACTGCTGCAATAGCTTCCTAATTTATTCCCGAGTGCCCAGATCCCACTCCATCAATACATTCTATAACTGCTACTAAACTAACATTCCAGAAGCACATTTCTGCCCTTTGAGGCAGAAATGATGATGTTAAGGATGAATAATGGTGAGGATTTTAAGCCTAAAACCCTGGTTCAGGGTTAGATTTTTTTTTTCTATCAGGGATCTCATAACCTAATGAAAGGTCAATCAATGAAAGATCTCATTCTGTTATAAATCTTCACAGGGGAACTTCTAAAAGGTGATTGTCATGCCCTATAAGAAAGATAACTGGAAATCATGAAGAGTTGAGGCTTTATCAGTTTAGAATTCATTCTTTTGAGTCAAAGAAGTAGGCAAGAACTTCTAGTCATTAGCAGATGCCTCCTTTTGTGTTTCTAAACTTTACATCATCATATTACTGATTCTTCAATTAGGTATTATGAAATTTTACTCAAGCTAGTTAAGCTCCCCCCCCAAAAAAAAAAGAATTGGGAAGTGAAAAAGGAAGGGTAATGTATTATTAAAAAAACATAAAAATACTTCAGAGAAACCAAAGAGAAAGTGCACTCTGGTCTCAGGAGAGGAATTTGAAAGCTGTTAGTATAAGCTATAAGATCTCTTGATTCATTTCTCTCTGTCTAGATTTCCATTTCCTAGCCTGCCTGACAGAATCTGTCCCACAGATCCCAAGTGTGAATGCTACTGATGCCACAACCCACAGAGACCAACTCCATTTTCTCTTGGCCGCAGGATTCTCTCACTTTGCCAAACTCCCAGATTCTGCCGCCCAAAAAGTCTGACTAATGCAGAAATTGATAGTGGAAATGAAGCAGCTCTAGTGACAGATCAACACTTTGTTTTGTAACAGCTAAGTGGAAGAAGAAGCCTATAATTCCTTAGTTCCTTATTTGTCTGACCATGAGAAACACTGTGCACATGGGATGCAGACTGTAGCCAGGGTTCCTGAATTTGGAGCTACATTCTGACTATACACATGACTATATTGTCACCTACTCAGGAGTTTGAGGTGGTATGTGAAGTATGCTCATAGGGACATTTGGAATCAGCATGTGTGCTGAACAGTAGAGTATAGGTTGGGTGAACATAATTATTTCTGTTTTACCAACAGTTCTCAAGCCAGGAGATATGCAAGTGGCATATATCACTTCTGCTCATACCTTGCCTCTGCTGACTGAAATTCAATTCTATGACCATACCCTCCTGCAAGAGAGGCTGGAAAGGGATCCTTGATGTGATCCCAGGAAGAAAAGGAAACAAGTTTGGTGAGTATCTGGTCACTCTCTACCACTAAAGACTTCCACTTCCCTCAAATGGCTTCAGATACCTTTATAGTCCAAAATGTCTCTTTCCTACACGCTTTGCATTCTTCCTGATGGCAGAGTATCCCAGCAGGGTTGGTGCAGAGTCTAATCCTCCCTTTAGTTCACCCAAGTACATAGATTTGTCAGGGAGGGGTACTTTACTGTTGAATGAAGGGGGAAATTAGACAGAGAGAGACAGACAGAGAGAGAGAGAGAGAGAGAGAGTTATGATATATCTACTCTCTAACTAGATCAAAGAAGTTTGCAGTCTACTAAAGAATTAGATGTCTATGCTCAGAAATGGAGAAGAATCTTCCCTACTTTAAACTGCAGACTACAAATGCCTATTTTATCTCAGTCTCATAATGATGAGACGGGAGAGAAGATAAAAAGGCAGAAAAATACCATTCTAATCACAAATTAGAACATCTAACCAAACTTCAAGGGAAGCCCCAGGGGCCTACTTGTTAAATCCTATCACTGTGTGGGGGATAACACATGACTTGTTTATCTGTGAGTCCAAAACTGCATGAACATGAGATGGGAGAGGGAAAGGTGAAGAGTTTGGGGTTTATAATACTAGAACATGATAAAAATGTCAGCGTGATTTTGACAATAATCTCATCACTCCAACACATTCTATTTTTAGTGTCTATTTTTAAATATTAATAGTTCACATGCTTTTACATATTCATTGTTTAAAAGACTTCATTATAACTACTGTCACAGTCAAAAAGAGCTTAAGTAGACATGACGACTAGATGTAGTGTGGTATCCTGGATAGGATTCTGGAACAGAGACATTAGTTAAAAACTAAGGAAATTTGAATAAAGTATGGACTTCGGTTAATAATAAGGTGTCAGTATTGGTCCATTAATTGTAACAACTTTACCACACTGTTGTACAACATCAATAAAGGGGAAAACTGGACCTAGGATACATGGAAACTCTATATTAACTTTCCCATTTTTCTGCAAATCTAAAACTGTTCTAAAAAATATAGTCTATTTTTAAAAAGGCCACATTATAATTCCTTCCAGTAACTGTTTTCTAACCTGAGGGATTCAGGCTATTTCTGCTTTTTTGCTGTTAAAAGTAATATTTTATGAATATCCTGTACACCAACCTTTTAAACCAGAGTCAGCTTCAGATAGAACTGGAAAGTAGGTAAACTGTGAGGACTGGTCTTTTACCTCTTCCAAACCCTCAACAATAGGTTTCTCCTACTTTTCAGCTTCTTAGAGCACATAGTGATACCTGGATCATGAGTACTTATTTCAGTCTCTGTCTGCATTCTGGTCTAGAATGAATCCTAACCTGAGTAAAAGGTATCCAAACAGTTCTAGCCCAATACTCACTGAGCCAGTGAACATCTATCAACCATCCACAGTGTCACAGGTAACAGTATGAGAGATCATGGGCTCTCTGGGCAAACATCCATTCTACTTAGGATAAGGATAATTCATAAAATTCTCTTTGAGACCATCTAAACTTCAGGGTTATCCAGGCATGGTGTTGCACACCTATAATCCCAGCACTAGGGAGGCTGAGGTGATAGGATTGCCATGAGTTCAAGGCCAGCCTTGGGCACATTGTGTGTCCAAGATCAGCCTGAATTATACACCAAGACCTTGTTTCAAAAAACAAAAACAAAAAAATTAATTGATTAGTTAAACTTGAGGGTTTACACTTTAAAAGTGAGGCCAATTTCATCCTATGTGTGGGACTCTTCTTCAGGAAGTTTTCTTCTTCCTTAGTACACAGGCAATGTACAGAATCTAAATAATGAGTATATTTTAGCTCAGAATGTATCAAGAATTAAAAGTTGTTTTATACTATTTAACTTGATATGACCAGAAGATTCTAATTGATTAAACTTGAGTCCCTAAGCATAATTAAATCATTGACCAAATGAGTACCAGACCATGACTAAATCTTAAGAGCAAAAAGCCAATCAATGATGAATGCCTCATCTTGATGAACAGTTTTGGGAAAGAGAACCCAGTGGGAGGAAGATTCTGTTTAAATGTTCAGGAGTAGGGATGAGATGCAAGAGTAAGCTGGAGAAGAAAATGTCTGTAAAAGTGGGCTGTATAATGTCTGAGCCCAGATCACAATTTGGGTCAATGTGGTTTATATTGCATGCAGCTTATTAGAAATGTCCCTTCATCTCCTCCCTTCTTCTATAGGCCTCTCCAGGACAGAGAAAATGGAGACTTGTGAAGCCTGAGCCATGGCCCAGGGGTGGCCACTAACAGCTTGTTTAAGAGAAATCATTTCCATCTTGGAGTGAAGCATGAAAGTGAGGTGGTACTAAATGGTTGGAATCATTTTTATTATTTTTCTTTTAGTTCTCATACACAACAGGGTAAGCTTTTACTTCTGGTTCAAGATGAGAACATGTTTCTGTCTTTGCCCACCTAAACACTCATTATGTGATAGAAAAATGAAATAAAGATATACACCCACAGCAAAGAGAAAACAAGAGAGGAGATATCAGTGTAAGAGAAATTGTAATACATTTCCAAGAGACAGGAAGTAGGGAATTTAGTCACAGGTGAAGCAGGTGTAGAAAGCTGACGTTTAGAATGTGCAGGAAGCAAGAGTGTTGAGAAACAGAGAGAATTGTAAGTTTGAGAAACACGAGGAACAGACACAGGAAGAAAGGAGACCTGCACGTGGAAATTAGGAAACAAGTGGAAGTTTTGCAGACAGAACTCTGTGCCCGTCTCTCCTGCCCCATCCACACTAGTGAGCAGTCCCTGGATCAGCCTAGGAGGAACTCTTCCCTGAAACGAGCCCAATATAGTCTCACTGAATCACAGTCAGGTCTTTATGACTCAATACTAAAAGAAAACAATGAAGTACTACCCAGTGTCTGAAAGCCTGCATGATCAAACAGAGTGACAGAACAAGAGGTGGTGAAAAAGAACAACTACCTCCTAGGAACTAAATGCCTAATATTAAAATAATTTGATAGAAGTATTATAAGGTAAATTGATATTAAACATGAAGAAAAATGATTAGCAATACCAGAGTAACAGAAAACACCAACAGACAAAACAGATGGTGAAAAATTATCAAAGAGATAATAGAGGAGAATTGATCAGAGCTAAAAGATACAAATCACAGACTAAAAAGATCCATCAAGTTTCAAACATATGAATGAAAAATGCTCACATCTTGATAAATCATTGTGAAATTCCAAAACTGAATGAACAAAGAGAGAATTCTAAAAGAGCTCAATGACAGAAAAATCAAACATGACTTCCAAGTCATATCTAAAAATTAGACCTGCAAGGGACTGAAACTGTAGTCCTAGGTGCTAGCAACAATGGAATAATGCCCCTGCAGTTCTGAGGGGAATTGTTTCCAATCTTTAATTTTATATCCCTCCAAATGTTCTTTCAAGTGTGAAGCTAGACTAAAAATGGTTTCAGACAAACAAGGAACCAGAATTTTTATCTCCAACGTATCCTCTAAGAGGAAGCTACTTGAAGATATGCTCAAAGAAAACAAGCAAGTAAACTAACAGTAAGCCCATAGGGTACTGTGAGAAGTCTCCAGTGAGCAGCCAGGTCTGACCGGACTTAGTCTGGGGACTCCACCAGGCAAGGAGCTGGGAATGCATGGCCTCAAGAAACTTGATACCCTTGGGAATTTGCGGAAACTTGGGATGCATGAAAGCCATGTTCCTTTCTAGGAAGTCACTGTCTTCTGTTTTTATTTTTGTTTTTAAATTGTTTAAAATCCTTCCCTAATGAATGTACCCTACAATGTTCTGCCCTTCTCTGTATCCTTTCTAGTAGGTTCTCAGGAGTTGGCTCTCCTAGCAGAGCCAACTCAGAAATTGGGGGAGGAGGATGAATCCAAAACTCCTCAGCACCCATTTACAGGTACTCATGAGAGGAGGGAAGATAAACTGCTTTGGGGCTGGAGAAAGCTGTTGCCTGGAGAGGAGACAGAAACATTACAAAGAAGTAAAGAATTACATGATGATTCTTCCTAGCTAACTCCAATCATTCATTTGATTTAAATGGAGGCTCTGCTCTCCACCTAAGGATGGTTCATACATTCCAGGCAAGTTAAACAGTACAAAGTACCCACTGGTGACATGACTGGTTAAGAGCCAACACGTGTCCTAA
>RJWM01037648.1:0-17288 GCA_004363535.1 Dasyprocta punctata | reverse complement strand
CCAGGCTGGTCTCAAACTTGCGATGATCCTCCTGCCTTAGCCTCTCAAGTGCTGGGATTACAGGTGTGCGCCACCACACCCAGCTCTTCTATTCTTATTTTAAAGAGAAAAAAAAGTTTCAAAACAAGATAATAAGAGGGTAACTTTGGTTAATATATTGTATGTTGTTATCTTTAAATTAGTTACTCAAAGTACAAAATATCAGCATTTAATTGTCCAAACAGTATTAGCACAGTTGTTTTCAATGAATTTTTTATTTAGAATATGATATTCTTCACTTCTCACATAGTAATTTGGTTCTATTCTGTAAGATCTATTTATCCTTTAGAATTCTTGTATTTTCCTTCAAATGTCTTTTATTTACTTTAAGTAAATAAAACTTTAAGTAACTATAACTGCTCTAAAATTTACACCAAGTAGTTGGTGCATTTGTGTCTTTTCAGAGTTGATGCTTGATAATTTCTTGTTGATGATTTTTCTCATTTTTCTGATCATTGATATGTTGAATAATTTTTGAATTGTGTTTTGTACGTTGTAAATGTCATGTTCTGTAGTCTCTAGAAACTCCTGAAGAATTTGAGATGTTTTACTAGGCTGAGAAGGAAGAAAAATAAGTTCAAGGTGTTGCATTCAGGGGACAAGCACCACTGCTCTGCTGGGGCCAGCAGCTCCCTGGGATGTTAAACTCCATGTCAGTAATGCATTGAAGACACAAAGTTGAAGGAAAGGAAGACTACAGGAAAGGAAGATAAAGGACAAGATAGAGTGCTACCTTGATAAGAACCAGGGTAGAGGACTCTGGAAAGATGGAGCACTTTGTCCCCAGCTGCTTTTATAGGAGGTTAAAGGGCCTCCTCCCTACCTGAAACTTGTCACAACCCAGTGGGCTCCCAGGTACCTCTGCCTATGTCATTTCTTCTGGTGGTCTACATACAGCTTCTTTCTGTCTGTTTACTTGTCCCTGACAGGGTCTTATTGTTGGAGCACAGTTATAACATAGAAACGCATTCACAAGATGGTAAATTTACAGATATTTCATGATCTGCTGTTTCTGCTAAATTCAATTGACCCTGGCAGTGTCTACAACCCAACTGCAGATGAGCACTAAGTGGAAGTAATTGTCTATACCTTAAGGCACTCTGGCCTATTCATGCTCATTCAGTAAAGGCCCTCTCTCTGAAATTTCTGTGTTATAGTAATACCATTTCTATATTATGCTAATGCCCTTAACTGTGCTCATTCAGTAAAGAGCTTCTCTCTGGAACACTTCTACATTATGGTAATGCCTTTAACTTGTGTTCATTCTGTAAAAGCTCCCACCCTTGTTCCTGAAGTGTTTCTATTATTTCAAGACTAGCCTGTCTGTCAATATATGATTCAATGGATGTCTTACAGTGTGGTTGATCGGATGGCCCCCAGCAAAGCCTCATGTAATATTGGGCGGGGCTGAGTCTGGCATTCCTGACTGGTTTGTTGTCTAGCACTGGGTCTGGTGTTTGTGATTGGTTTGTTGTCTAGCGCTGGGATTGGTGGTGTGAGTGCTGCACCCACCCAGGGGTGGAGCCAACATACAGTGTAAGGGTTAGAGGATGGGTGTCTTCTCTCTGTCTCTGTCTCTCTCTGTCTGTCTGTCTGTCTGTCTGTCTCTCTCTCACCAGTTTGCCTTGCTGTTTGGTATCTGCTATGAATGGCTACCCTGCCATGCCATGCTGCCTTGGAACCAACTGAGTATGGACTGAAACCCCCTAGAACTGTAAGAAATAAACCTTTCCCTCCCTAATTTCTGGCGTCAGGTATTTTGTCTCAGCAATGAGAGAAAAGTAACTAAGACAGTATGTAATTAATCATGTAATGTTTGGTGACTTGCTTTGTACCTCCCACTTCTAATTCTGTATAGACTAAACTCCTTCCTGATTCAGCGTGGTTGCTTGGGAAGAATTATCACTGCAACAGTCCACTGGTATGAAATCCAACAGTCCTCTGGCATAAAGATTAAATGCTGCCTTCTTATGTCCTGGGTGCAAAGAGTCTTTCCTTTGGTTTGGTTTGGCTTGGCTTGGATTGAGAAATTTCCCACAAAATTATCTTTGAAGTGGGCAACAGGTTGGCAAGGGGCTACCTCATTCATGGTTGACTTAGAAAGGGCACATGTGGATATCTTTTGTAGTACTATAGTGACTCTAGAGTAGGTAATATAGTTACCCTAGAATGTTCATGTAGAGGATTGAAGTAAATACATACTGAGTAAAAGTTTTTTTGTGAAGTTAGTCAGCACTCCCCCTTTGCTTCCCCTAGATTCTGTTGGAGGTGGAGTGGTTTGTCCTTTCTGTATTTGGCTTTATTTGTGCGATTCCTGTCAGCTCTTCTTCCTTCTGGTAGATTCTAATGCCACTTGTGTTATTTTGGTGCCTTTCCTTATTTGGTTTATCCCTCTCTTTATTCCTCCCTTGATCTGCTTTCATGAGAATTTCTCTAGCAAAGTTTTAACTCCTTCTAGTCAGGATTAGCCAAAAGACCTAATGAGGCCCCTATGCAATTTTATTTTCCTGTTTACAGATCCCTGATCCCACAAAGGCATGTTTTCAATCATAGAAAGCAGTCTAGAAGTTACCACTGGAAGATGTAGGAAGTGGAATGAGGTGAAGATGTGTAGATAGATGATTCAGATTGCTTATGGATTTCCACACCATGCTATGGATTTTATACTTTATTATATAGGTAAAAGTGTTCATGTGCTGAATTACCTTTTCAAATTCATGCTTTTTATGTCCTGACCAGAAAAAGAAGGAAAGAAAGAAAATCTCTAAGCAGCAATTATGCAAAGACTTGAACATACTAACTCATCTGATTTTCAATATTGCATGTAAAGTATACCCACATCAGAAATATCTTTAATACATAAGGGCTGGCTTAAATGTGCATACAGAAGTCTGGTAATATCTTTCTGTTAGCAGCAGTAAATTAATGAATTTGTGGATTCTGAAAAAGAATTGACAAATCTGAATAACAAAGTATAAAACTGGAAGAAATAAGTGAGGAAATATACTTCGGCTTTCAGGATCTTAATTTTAAAAATTCTATGTCAAAATAAATTAGAGATCATCAAGCTCCTAGCTGTCTGTTGTAGAAAATAATGTTCAAAGTGGTCTTTCCAATGTGACCTAGACCATTGGTAGAGGAAGAACTAGAACCCAGGACTTGTAATACCCATAATGAGGCAGTTTTTTGAAAATAGTTGCCGGAGGTTTCATTCATTTCTTCCCTTGCACTTGTGCTGACCTCTCTTTTTGTGATTGCTTGGCCTCTGGGCCAGTGTGTAACATCTGAGTAGTCCAAGGGGACCACAGCTGAGTACTCTTTTACTCACTCAGCTTTTTGAGAGATTTTTCATCATGCCTTGTCAAGTGGTAGAAGGTTTGACATTAGATTTTCAACTTCAGTAGTAAACATTTTTAACCCCAGTTCACAGATACTACATACTTCCTCATTTACATTTCTCCCTTAGGAAGTGACTGATGAGGTTATGGGGGTGGGACTGGTAGATAACAGTAACAGAACTCTAGTTTGAATGGCACTCTTCTTCCTGACAATTTCGATAGGCTCCCCTCACACATGCATACATGCGATGGAAATGATTAGAAGGTGCAGATATTTTCAGGGGGAAGACTGCTAAAAGTGCTCGCTAGGCTGAAAATGAAAAGTTATGAACTTTTTTCAGTTCTTCTGATATCTACACCTGCATTCAAGATGCATTAGATGCTCCATATACATTGCCTCATGGTTATATTCTGGATGAGGTTATGGCTCCTTCACCACAAGCTTGTGAGGTGTCCTATCTACCTCTGCCACAGCGACTAATGCATAATATGGACTTGTATTTCATATATTCTTCTACTTTCAAATATTACCTCTTTAAAGGAATTCATGTCATTTATATTTATACACTTAGAGTCTAATACAGTATTTGACATATGATGGACCTACTTCAAATATTTGTCATATTTAAGTGAAGGTTTTGAAAATAGTGAGTACTCTTCCCAGAAAATGAGATTTATTCATGTATTTGCTAAATAGAAACATGATGTCACTATTAATACATGCCTTCAATAAGTGGAAAATCAATTGAGCAAAATTATAAGACAGGATTCTTTTTCTTTGTAACTGTCTTTACATATATATGGAGCTATTGTTTCCAGAATCTGGAGCAGATTACGAGCAGACCTTATAGATTTTTGGTCACTTATGGATAGTAAAAATTTGTGGTCACTTCCAGCATAACCATATTGCCTTAGTACTGAATGCATCAAACTCAGAAAGCTAGAAAGAAAATGCTTCAAAAATAATTTGAACAGGTTGGCTTTTGCCTGGGAAGTGAATGGAGGGATTGAACCTGGTCAATTCAGCGAGCTATTTTTGTTAATCTGTCTTGCTTGTCTTATGGCCACTGTGGATTGGAAGAAGAGTTGAAAGGAGGTCAGGAGCAAAGCACTTTAGTTTAAGAAATGTTGCTGTGTGTGGTATAGTTGGAGACTGGGTGAAGTGTCCCAATTGTCTGTGTTAAGGGTATGGTGAGAAAATTTAAAAAAAAAGAGCAGAGACAAGTTTAGTAATACATGAATAGCTGGGAAGTCAGTGTCTCCTGTTAGGTCCTCCTCCTCACACTCCTAAACAACCACTGTTTATTGAGTGTATACAGTGATATGTGGGACTAGCAAAAGATTCTAACTCGGTGAGAGACTCAGAGATTTATGACTCTATGGGCAAGTATAATCCTGGGATGACTCAATAGGGAGTAGATGATCATATACTAAGAAGGATGTTGTCCTGGAGTATAATCCTGAGATGACTCAAAATGGCATAGATGATCTTATGCTAAGAAAAGTCAATAGGAACTCTCAGATGGATGGTACTGATAATCTCAAACCTCCATTTTATCCCTTAGAGAAGTATGCAAAATTAGCCGCTGTGAATTTATGGTCCCCATCATGGTATGTGTGTGCTCATGTTCAGTATCAAACGTTTCTCTCTTGAGAGATTTTGGTGCTTTTCTTTAGAATTTCAGTAGCTATAGCCTGTATGGGGGCAGGCAATGGCTCTTCTTTGTTGGGAGCTATATTATTTCCTCAGATTCTTCCAATATCAGTATCCTTCTGAGGAGTAGGACTTGGTGACAGATTCCCTTTGAAAAGAGATCCTATGGAAAGCTTTGTATTACTTGATCACATTTGAACCATGGAAAATATTCTACTCTATCAGCAGAGACAATGTAGACTGATTTCAATTTTAGCTGTAGTAGTCTGGGATCTTCAGAGAACCAACAGGACCTCTTTCTCTCTCTGCCTCTCTCTCTCTCTAACTGGAGAAATTTGTTAATATGAATTGGCTCACAGGATGTTGGAGACTAGTAAGTTTCAGATCAACAGTCAAAGATTTGGAGCCCCAGGCAAGCTGATGATGAAGATTCATTACTGTAAAGTGCTGTGAATTGGTCAGTGGCATAAGTTCCAGTATGAAAGACTGCAAACTTGTGAACAAAGAAAAATCAAAGTTTTGGCAGGAAATCTGAGGCAGGAAAAAAACATTGTCTTAGTCTCAGTTCAACAGTTAGGCAGTAGTTTCTTCTTACGGGAAGATCATTTGGTTTTTAGAGGTCTTCAGTCTGATTGGATAAGGTCTATTGTCCTTAGTGCAATCACTTTACTTAATGTTCCTACCTATTTAAATGTGAACTTCATCTACAAATACTGTCTTATATCACTTTCCTTTTCACTGGAACAAAATACCTGACACCTACAGCATAAAGGAGGAGAGGTTTATTTTGGCTTACACTTTCAAAGTTTCAGTTCTTGCATGGCAGCAGCAGGGAGGGAGGGCCTGAGTGGAGGAAAACCATTCAGTTCATGACAGATAAGAAGCAGAGAGTAAAGGGAAAATTCATAAAGGGAGATATACCCTTCCAAGTCACACCGCTAGTGAACCCTCTCTTCTAACTGGCACCTGCCTCTTAACTGCAAGTCAACTATAATGGTCCTATAATCCAATCATCTTTACAAAGGCCCACTTAATAGTGCATGAGGCTTTTTACTATGAATGGGTGTTGGATTTTGTCAAAAGCTTTTTCTGCATCTATTGAGATGATCATGTGGTTCTTGTCCTTGGCCCTGTTGATACAGTGTATTACATTTATTGATTTGCGTATGTTGAACCATCCCTGCATTCCTGGGATGAATCCCACTTGCTCATGGTGTATAATCTTTTTGATAGCTTGCTGTATTCTCTTTGCCAGTATTTTATTGAGGATTTTTGCATCTATGTTCATTAGGGAGATTGGCCTGTAATTTTCTTTTTTGGTTGGGTCTTTCTTTGGTTTTGGTATTAGGGTAATACTTGCTTCCAGGAATGAGTTAGGGAGACTTACTTCCCTTTCAATTTCATTGAAGAGTTTGAGGAGTGTTGGCATTAAGTCTTCCCTAAATTTCTTGTAGAATTCAGTGGTGAATCTATCAGGGCCCGGGCTTTTATTTGTTGGTAGAGTCCTAATTACATTTTCAATTTCATTAGCTGAAATTGGGTTATTCAACAACTTTACATCTTCTTGATTCAGCTTTGATAATTCATAGGTTTCTAGGAATCTGTCCATTTCTTCTGTGTTATCAAATCTATGTGAGTAAAGGTTTTCAAAGGAGGTGTTGATGATCTTCTGTATTTCCACAGGGTCTGTAATGATTTTACCCTTTTCATTTCTTATTGCATGAATCTGAGTTTTTTTTTCCCTCTTTTTGATAAGGTTGGCTAGGGGTTTATCAATTTTATTTACTCTTTCAAAGAACCAATTCTTCGATTCATTAATTTTTAGTATTGTTTTCTTAATTTCAATTGCATTAATTTCTGCTCTAATCTTGATAATTTCCTCACTTCTTTGGGCTTTGGACTTGACTTGCTCTTCTTTTTCTAGAAGTTTGAGATGCAGCGTTAGGTTGTTTATGTCATTTTTCTGATGTCAGAGTTGAGTGCTATAAATTTCCTTCTGAGTACTGCCTTCATTGTGTCCCACAGGATCTGGTACAGAAAATTAGACTAGATGGTCTCTACCTCAACCTGATAAAAGCCATATATCATAAACCAATAGCCAACATCTTACTAAATGGAGGAAAAACTGAAAACTTTCAACCTAAAATCAGGAACAAGAGAAGGATGTCCATTATTACCCCTCCTGTTCAATATAGTTCTGGAAATACTAGCCAGAGTGACTGGAAAAGAGAAAGAAATAAAGGGAATAAGGATAGGAAAGGAAGAAGTAAAATTATCATTATGTGCAGATGATATGATACTCTACATAGAAGACCACCAAAAATCCATTAGAAGACTTCTAGAAATAATAACCAAATTCAATAATGTTGCTGGATACAAGGCCAGCACTCAGAAATCAATAGCATTCCTGTACACAAACAACAAAGTTACTGACAGAGAAATAAGGGAAACCACACCCTTCACCATAACATCCAAAAAAATGAAATACTTAGGAATCAATCTAACAAAGGAAGTAAAAGATCTATATAGTGAAAATTACATTACTCTGAAGAAGGGATTCAAAGAAGATTTCAGAAAATGGAAAGATATTCCCTGTTCATGGATAGGAAGAACAAACATCGTGAAAATGGCCGTTCTCTCAAAATTGTTATACAGATTTAATGTAATCCCAATTAAAATACCACTTGCCTAACTCACAGAGCTAGAGAAAGTATTACGGAAATTCATCTGGAGCCAGGAAAGATCTAGAATAGCAAAGGCAATTCTGGCAACAAAGGTAAGGCAGGAGGCATCACAATCCCCGACTTGAAACTAAGCCACTGTGATAAAATCAGCATGGTACTGGAATCAAAACAGACCTGAAGATCAATGGAATAGATTAGTAGATACAGCCACAGCTACAAGCACACTCAACCACCTCATCTTTGACAAAGGGGCCAAACATGTACATTGGAAGAAAGATAGCCTCTTTAACAAATGGTGTTAAAGAAACTCGCTTTCTATATGCCGTAAACTAAAACTAGATCCATGTCTATCACCATGCACTAAAGTCAAAATGGATCAAAGATCTGAATATTAAAACAGAGACACTAAACTTACTAGAAGACAGAGTAGGTTAAAATCTTGATGACATACGAGTAGGCAGAGAGTTCATGAACAAAAGTCAAATTGCATGGGAAACACTTCCGAGAAACAAAAACTGGGATCTCATCTTACTAAAAAGTTTTTGCATTGCAAAGGAAATTTCCAACAGAGTGAAAAGAAAATCCATGAACTGGGAAAATATCTTAGCCAATTGTCCATCAGACAAAGGACTTCTATCTAAAATGTATAAAGAATTTTTAAAAATCGGGCCCCTAAAATTCAAGGACCCAATCCAAAAATGGGCATCTGAGGTGAATACACACTTCTCAGAGAAAGAAATACAAATGGCAAATAAATATATGAAAAAATGTTCAACATCAATGGTCATTCAGGAAATGCAAATTAAAACAACACTGAGATTCCAACTCACTCCAGAAAGAATGGCCAAGATTAAAAAATCAAGCAATGAAAAATGCCAGAGGGGCTGTGGGGAAAAGGAACCATTCTCCACTGTTGGTGGGAGTGTAGACTGGTGCAACCACTGTGGAAATCAGTGTGGAGATTCCTCAAGAAGCTAGGATTAGAGATCCCATTCAACCCAGCTATCCCACTTTGAGCATTTTCCCAGAAGAATTGAAAACATCATATACCACAGTGATATTTGTGCACCCATGTTTATAGCAACCCAATTTGTAATAGCCAGATGTTGGAAACAACACAAGTGCCCATCAATCAAAGAATGGATAAAAAAGATGTGGTATTTTTATACAATGGAGTACTACTCAGCTATTAAGAAAGATTGCATTGAGACTTTTGTAAGTAAATGGACACGACTTGAGACCATACTCATAAGTGAGATAAATCAGACCCACATGTGTAAATACTGTATTGTCTCCTCAGTGTAAGAAACTGAAAAAGTATATATGATCCAAAATCTAGAATAAATACTATGTAAGGGTAAAAAACTGCTTGAAGAGCAAAAGTAATTGGGAAGGGAAAAGGGGGAAAGAGGGAAGGGAAAAGGAAAAGATATAAATCTGTATATATGTATATGTAAGATAACTAAAATGAACATACTACTGAATGTATTAGTTATTGAGAAAGAATGGTTAATATTCATATGATTAGATCAATTTTGCATGTCTATATCTGTTAATGTAAACAAGCATTTTGAAGATAATGATTTGCATGTTTCAACCATTGTCAAATGTCTGTCATCCTGTTTTGTAAACCTATAATGTTACTGTTTTGCATTTACTCTTGTCGTTTGTTTGTCTCTTTTGCTTTTTGTCTTTCTTATATGTGTCTTTTTTTCTTGTAAATAAAAAAAAATGAAAACTAAAAAAAAAAAACTAGTGCGTGTTCTCGGGGAACATCTAGTATAAAATATAATAATTACCCTCACAGACACATCCAGTATATTTGACCCAGTATTTGCCTACCTGGTTGTCTAGTCAAATTGACACATAAAATTAATTATTGATTAACTCTTCTTTTCTTTAAATTTCTCAACTGTAGAAAAAAACTGTTCTAAACTCTCCTGAACTGCAGTGAATATATTTTCGAGCTGTACAGTTGATTCCTCTAAAGGAATCTAAAATGTCCCACAAATATCTCACGTGCTTGGAAGGTGTTTGGGTCATGGGGGCACTGTATTCATTAGCTGATTCATCCATTGATGAGTTTTTTTGCTGAATGTACTGCTAGGAGTTCGGATCTGTCTGGACGTGGGTCACTTGGGGTATGACCAGGCAAGGTGAATTATTTTTCTGGTTTGTTCCTTCTCTGTTTCTTGGCAAAACTTCTTTTCTCCACCATGCTCTTATGCCATTCTATTTCTTCCTGGGAGCCATCCAATGATCCCTGAACTGGACCCACTGGAACCATGAAGGAAATAAAACTTTCTTCCTTTAAACTGTAGATGTTGGATATTTTTGTTCCAGTGACAGAAAAGTTGACTAATATAACAGAGAATAAAGATGAAGTTTCTAACAATCCACTGTGATGAACTGAGTAGGGAAAATGCTATAGAATTTCAATAGCATTTATCATAAAACTTCTTTTCCAACTCCCTAGGTTCAGTTCTTTATTTCTTGTGACCATGAATCCTGATATATCAACTTCATTGGATTAAGAAACAATATTGTTTTAGTACATGTTTACAGTTAAAAGAGATTATGGATGGTATGCTAATTAATTAGTGAGTGAAAATTTCAAGTTAGCCCAACATTAAGGTTGTGACATGGCTGCTGCTGGCCTCTTTTAGTCAGACTCATGAGAATCAGGAACAAAAACAGAAGAATAATTTGAAAAAACTTAAATATTGGCCAACAAAGAACCATGTGTAAGTTAAAATCAAAGACTATGTGGCTGCTAAAGAGATTTAGTGCCATTAAAAACAAATCAAGAATTTTGTACAAGCCGGGCATGGTGGCGCACGCCTTTAATCCCAGCACTTGGGAGGCTGAGGTAGGCAGAGCGTTGTGAGTTCGAGGCCGACTTGGGCTACAACGCGAGCACAAGGCCGACCTGAGGTACGTAGTGAGACCCTGTCTCAAAAAACTAGGGCCGGGAGTTTGGCTCTGTGGCTTAAGTGCCTGTCTGGCAGGCACGAGGTTGTGAGTTCAATCCCTGGTGCTGCAAAAAAAAAAAAAAAAAAAAAAAAAAAAAAAGAATTTTGTACAGATGCTTGTACAAAGAATGATACTTTGAGGGTATCTCAGGAATCAGCAAGACCCCACCCACTGCAGACACAAGAATGCAAAAATGTCAGTCTTTCATTTGAGGAGTGTCTCTGGAAAGTTTGTTTGAGAAACTCTTCCTAGGGAATTAGTTCATTTCACCATGCTCAGTCACCCAAGCAATCAGAAGCAAAGAGGCCACTGTAGCCATGATTGGGAAGGTTGCTTCCTCTGACAGCAGATTTTGGCATCAGGTACATGGTGCTGATTTTACTGGCACGTGCAATGAATGAGTTGTAGGGTATATATTTTTTTCACCCAGATTTCAAAGGAAGGTCTAAGAGGCTAGACCTATGGGAGGACAGTATGTCAAGCTGTTGAAATGAAATCATAGGTGCAGTGGAGAGGCGAGCAACATGGAACTTCTGCTGAGAAAAACTGCAGGTTGTGAGTGAAACCAGCCAAAGCAAGAGTCTCCAAGTGGGAAACCAGGAAGGACATAGGGTTGGGTCTCCCTAATACTTCTGGAACTCATGTCTCACCACTATGTGCCCTGGATGCCAGACATGGAATCACAGGACTTTATGAATTTTGATCTTTTCTTTAGATTAATTCTTTTTATCTCTCAGTCTCTCCCTTTTGGAAAAGGGTTGTTTTTTCTGAGCAATTGTGCCTTAGAATTATGTAACTTGTGAACAGACATTCACAGATAAAAGTTGCCTTGAGTTTCAGCACAAACTTGGACTGGAATTTGACTTTTGAAGAATGTTGAAACTGTTGAGTCTTTGTGGAAGCTATTATTATATTTGTGGTCATAGTCGGGTTAATTGCACTATGTTAGGAGGAATTTTGAACTTGCTATTGTATTTATTTGGAGATTAAATATGGTTTAAGAGGGGCCAGGAGTTTGGCTCAGTGGTTTAAGTGCCTGTCTGGCAGGTGCGAGGCTGTGAGTTCGATCCCCGGTGCCACACACACACACACACGAAAAAAAAAAA
Organism: Dasyprocta punctata; assembly: GCA_004363535.1. NCBI lineage: Eukaryota > Metazoa > Chordata > Mammalia > Rodentia > Dasyproctidae > Dasyprocta > Dasyprocta punctata. Next base: position 5,494 of record RJWM01037648.1, on the reverse strand, counting down.
TATGGTTTAAGGAGGTATAATTGAGTGTAAGGTTGACAAATGTTGAATTGCAACCATTTATCTTGATATCTCAACTTCATTTGATTAAAAAGAAATGCTAGCTGGTTTGTAAAGCATGCTTCTGGTTGTGTCTGGGTGGGCCATAAAGGTAAAAACATGGGTTCTATAGAGGGTAGCTCGCTCATTCCTCTCTAGAATTGTTCCCCTGCTCTACTTTCCAGCCACCATGTACTAAGGTTCTTTGGTTTGATATGCCCTTGATATGTCCTTCCTTAGAGCCTGCCAAGGATGTACTGAATCTGCTGGGAGTGTGAGATAAGTTAAACCTTTCTTTCTTTAAATTGTGCATTTTAGGTATTATGTCCAGCAATGGGAAAGCAACTCATACAATTCTTTTGAGGTTCTGCTGAGCTTTAAGTTATGTTTCTGTTTTTTCCTGTTGTAGGCTGACGTGTGTGCCTTCACATTCGTATGTTGAATTCCTAACACTCAGCACCTCAGAATGTGACTGTGGAGATAGTGTCTCTACTTATGTAAGATGAAATCATTAGAGTGGGCTTTAATCCAGCCTGACTGATGCACTTGTAGGAATAACTAGGGGGACAGATAAATATGGAAGGGAGATAGTGTGAAGATTCAAGAGGACAATGATGATTTTCAGACCAAGAAGAGACTTCCAAAGCAGTCAGTTCCAGTAGACAACTTGACCTTAGACTGCTAGATTCTGAAAATGTGAGAAATAACTATCTGTTGTTTGAGTCACACTTGGTGGTACCTTATGGTAGCTCAAGCAAACTAATACATCTCCTTTGCACATTTTGCTTAGGTAGACTAGGAATTTTAGTGTGGAATGTGGAAACATTTGCCTCCTGTCATTTTGTCTTGGCCTTTGATAGCGGGGGGAAAATTGAGAATGAAAAATTCCACTTAATACTGTTATTGTGTGTTTTCTATTCTTCTGATTTTACTATTTTTATTCTATTTCTAAAATCTCTGAATTTGTTTCAAATAAGCCAGTCTTACAGAATTTTGGTTTATGAATATACATTCAAATACATAAAAACTCTTGGAGAGTATCATTGTCTTCAAAGTTGCTCTCTGCTTAGGAAACATTAATTTTCAATGATATCAAGGGAGAAATTATTTTTTAAATTGTTTCTTAAAATATAAATATGATCTTATTTCAGTTCCCTGAAAGAATGAAAATGACTGAATGAGTGATTTTGATTACTGACATACAAAGCGAAATCCAGATTTTCTTCCATATCCTAAGTAGAACTTGCTCAGATAAGTGAATTTGATAATGACAATGCTGGCATAGTACACCCAGATGACATTTCTATTAATTATAGTTAAATATCTGATGATATTAGAAATTACTGTAAATGTAGTAGTTTGGGAGTTAAAATTTAAACAATGCAAGATAGAATAATGGTTAAATATTATTTTCATGATGAAACAGTAGCCAGACATTGTGTCAGCACTTTGTTAGCACACAATGAATTTACCTTCAAGTTTGACAGACAACAAAGCTTCCAAGAACATATAACTGTGTGGTGCCTCTAATTTGGCCTCATAGTGATCAGTCCAGACACAATATGGAAATGGAAATGTGGCTGTCTTCCTTAGAACAAATAACCACACTGATGATGCATACTTTAATTTACAGCTTATACACATTTTAAACAAAGCCAACATGTTGGAAAAATAAACACGACATGAAAATCAGCATTTGTACCCAGAATAACTCTTTACCAGGTTTCCTAAATTTGTGTACCTTGTTGTTTTCTTCCTTTAGCCAAAAGTTTAGTCAAACCTCTTATACAGAATACATTCAGAGGGTCTGCATTTTGTCAGATCCTCACATTTTTCTCCTTACCATTCACAGACCTTTGTTAACAGGAAGGCTACATGGATTCTTTTTTGTTGAAAATTTATTGGAAACTGAAATCTATTCTGCCTGATAAACGTAAGGATCTGAGATTCAAATTGTGGCTCAGCTTAACTGTCAACAAAATGCAGTGATTGGGCTGATGTCCAACTTTCTATTGGACACAGTTGAACTGGTTCCTAAAAATCCTAATAAAAGTTAGGAATGGCAACTATAGCAGAATACATGACTTGGACACTTGCATATTTTATGAGGACTTGTATCACTTTTCTGTGGAAACATGTAACATCTGTTTTATTACCTGTGATGTGTTAGCCTCAGGTTCCTGACATGTAGCAGGCTCTCAAACCTGAGGCACTGCATCCCCATGGAAATCAGGCATCCAGACACAGTGTCCAGAGCTCACATTTTTCACTTTCATGAAAAGTTCAAATGTTTGTGGAACCTGTGAGAATGTTTCAAGTGATAATTTTGACGAAACCTTTCTGACTCAAGTCGGAAACTTGATTTTTCTCTTAGAAGTACAGGATTGGGAAAAGACAGCATTTGATTACCTCTGTCCCTTTAGGAAAGACTGACTTTTTGGAGGAAATATGGTCATGTTAAGCTATCTTTCAGTGTTTCTTTTAAATGTTACATGATGTTTGGAAAAGATAATCTTTAAGTTATTTTCTAAACAAAATATCAGTTGAATTCATATATCTGATTGAGATTTAATTGGCAAGTACTTTACATATTGTTGGAATAACTTGATATTTTGATACATGTATGCATTGTGTAGTGTTAAATCATGTTAAGCCTATGTTTCTTCCCGTTTCTTATCGTTTCTTCATGATAAAAACTTTCAAACTTCTTTCTTTCAGCTTTTTGAAATATACAGTGCATTATTGTTCTCTACAGTCACATTACTGTGCAATAAAATATCAAAACTTGCTTCTATCTATCTACCTTTAACAAGAAAGAAAAAGAAAATAGGGGAAGTAATGAAAATTAGGATAAGACTTGAACAAAATATCACATGCTGAGGTCTTTCTGGTACATTACCAAGAAGATGGTAAGAGGCAGTAACTTGACATAGCTTTTGGCTTTGCTCATATATGAATACGGTCATTCTTTGCAGACCTAATATCCACTATCTTCTTAAGTTTATTCTGATTATTACCTTAGGGTCACTCTGACATTAACTTGGAAAGATTCTTTTGGTAATGGCACAGGAAGAATCTTAAAAGAAAAGAAAGAAAACCTCCAAATATTTCATCTGACTGGTGCATTTGTGATGTTCACCCTTATCAGTAAAGAATACCAGCAGTGCTTTTCAGTAGGAAAGCACAAGACATCATATGACGAAAGTTTAAGTGGTAAAAAGTCTTTGCAAACTCTCTTAAATTCAATGACTTCTGGGTACAAATATACTTTGAATCATATGAAAAGGAAAGTTGCTTTGTTCTCTGGAGTCTGTTGATATCTTTGAAGTGATTTAGTGTCTTTTTCTCTAAGCTCCACTTAAATCAGCTCCTAAGAAATTTAAAGCCAAAGAAAAGCCAGGGCTCAAATTAAAGGGGTAAAATTTTGAGACAAAAAGAAATTAAATGTTTTCCACATGTATTTGACTGATTGATACAGTGGACACAAATTTTAAAAAGTGTCATGGTATTGAACACTGTCAGTTTAGGGTTCATCAGTGATATAAAATGAAAAAGAATGTGTCTGTATGTGCGTGAACTCACTGCTAACTATATTTGCATATTATAGGATAGATGTGTACATAATGAATTATCTTTAAGCTTAATTTTAACAGGAAACTTCTCAAAAAAGTGTTTAGTGTAGCTACATAAATAGTAGAAATGTACAATAATATGTAGGGCACTCAAGTCTTTTTACACACTTTATTGTTAAAGTACTCTTTTTGAAGGAATTATAATAAATACTTAGGAGCACGTGGGAAGTTAGATTGAGTGTATTTACATGTACTCATGCAGAAAATAGATTTTTAGAAGGTTATTTTTTAAAGGATTGCGTATCTTCTTAATCTTTAATATTTTTTATCTATTAACTTTAGTAAGTCACTGAAATCTGATTTTGATTTCTCCCTAAGACAATTTTCAAGCTTGGCTCTGCTAATTGCTAGTATGACAAACTTGGCCAGTGCATAGGATGGCTGCATCTGTGCTTTCTCTACTCTGTACTGGGGGTGAAAATATAGCCTTCCTGATGGGGTGATGGTGAGGATCATATAACATAATACATGCGAGGGACTGCAGGAGTACCAGGTGCATGCATGTTAGTTATTATCATTACTTGTTACGTAAATGCAAGATGGAGTAATATGATTGTTTTAGGTGATATTTTGGAAAACATGCTATGAGAAAATATAGATCCTGCCCTGGTGCATAGTACTTCCCTGTCTGAGAGGCTCACTGTGGCCTGGTTCCAAAGGAAATAGCTTTAGTATCTGTCTAATGTATGTCATGACTTCAGAGTAATTAGAGTTTATCATATATATATATATATATGTGTGTAGTTGTGTCATTTGAAGGAAAATTGATGCACCTGGAGATGATTATGTTAAGTGAAATAAATCAGTTATATAAGCTTAAATATCTCATAGTTTATTATTTGAGAGACCCAAAATGTAATTAAAGGGCGAAGTAAAAGATAATAGGAAGCAGGGTGATAGACTTTTTGCAAAAGGGAAGGAGACCAAGGGGTGGAGGAGTGACATTGGGAAGTGGAAGGGAACTGAAAAGGAATTAAGATGTAGTATGTATATGCACCAAATCCCCATGACAAATGTAATCATGTGTACTAATTATGCAAACATGTAAACATGCTATTAGTACAAGTTATTAGTACATGGTATGCAAACATGTACTAATAAAAGTAAACTTTTGCAATAAAAAGATTCTATATATTAGACCACAAAGTTTTGCTTCTATGGTTGTCAGGTAGATTTTCACCTGTTCTAAATTTGTTCCTTTTTGTGAAATCTGCACCAAGAGAAGTAACATATGTCCTTTATATACTGCAAGCTAATGAGCAACTATTGACCCTATATTCATATTTTCTTAAAATTTTTTCTTCTGTCTGTTTACTTTCCATTGGATACAAATAATGTATTGCATATAATGCAGCCTTGTTTTATTTTATTATCTGTTTCTTACATGGGGACTCAGTTTCTATATTTTCACTTACACGAAACTCGCTAGAAGTTCAGTTAAATATTTAAACAAACAATTAAAATTTCAAAACTTACATGAACTTATGGGCCTTAGACTCCATTGTATGAGTTATACCACAAATTGAAAGGGACAAGGGTCACTGTTTAATCTAATTGCACTGTCTCAATGGCACCACGAGATATGAAGGAAAAAATGTTTCATAAAATTCTGACTTTTATAGGTTTCAGTTCAAATCAGCTTATGTGGAGAATTTGCAATAAAGTTACTTTGAATCCTTATTTTTGTGTTTATGTATTTATTTTTACACAGGCAATAATAAACATGTTTTGGCATGTACTATTAAAAATATTGGCTCAAACTAGGGAGCACTGAAAATCTTAAAACACTCCGTAAATTACTTAATGTGTTAAAGATACTTTAGAGG
>RJWM01037647.1:0-10976 GCA_004363535.1 Dasyprocta punctata | reverse complement strand
TGCTTTTGGTTCCTTGGTTTTCTCTATTAATTTTCCATCGAACTTTTTTGGAACAAAGAGGACGCAGCTCCCCTTGAAAACATTTAGTTTCAGATTTAGAGTAAATTAAGTTTTGTTTGACAAGAGTCATTTGGGATGTACTTTCCATCTGCTGAAAGTCTCCTGAAGTCTCTATTAATCTTTCCCTTTCAATTTTTGGCACAGTGTTTGTTGTAGTTAGGGTTTGCAAAGAAAATAATTTAATACAGGACACAAAATTTATAAGATTATTTTATAATAATGTCCCAATGAGTCAAACACAAAAACTGCAGATAATCTGCCTATACACTAAAGACCACAAAGAATCCAACTGAGGGCCTGGATCCCATGGCAATATCCTGCTTAAGTTCACCTGAAGACCTAGAGTCCATGACAATGTCCCTCATGAGTCCAACTGCAGGCCTAAAGCCCATGACAATGCCTCATGCAAGTCTGTTTCAAGGATCTGTGCTGGGAAGGCCCAAAGGTCAGTGATGGAAGCCAGAAAGTATGTGCCCTTGGGATGAAGAATCTGTGCCAGTATGCTGAGTTACTCAGTTCACAGAAGCTGGGAAGCAGAGTGAAGGACCAGTGCCAGAGGAGAATGTGTGTGGGACCAGATACAGTGGTGGTGAACCAATGGCATACATGCAGCACTGGGGTGTTTTCATTGAAAGTTCTAAAGAGTTGGCCATCATTCATATAGTGTATCCAAGGCCATGCCACCATAACCCACCAATACAAAACAAGCAGTCTAGGCATTTTTTTATCCAATGAAGTTGATCTATCAGGATTAATAGTCACAAAGGGAGACTACAATTAGATAAGGAGAAAAGAATATGCATAGTTGAGTAAGCAGTGTGACATGCAATGTGAGTGTATATACAATCAAATATCTTATATGCATATATGAAAATACCCCATTGAAACCCAAGAAATTGTTTAAATAATAGGAACTAATAAAACACAATGTACATAAAATTTTATATTATTTTAATAAAAGAAAATATGTATAAGAATTTTGAAAAGAGGAGATATGAATTTATATAATGTAATAACCACAGAAATTACATTCCTTTTGTAAGAATTTATTGTTGTTTTCAACACTGGATTTATTTTTGAGTTGTAAATATTATTAGTGCTGTGTTGTTGACTGGTTTACTGTAACTCTGACTTCTTTGCTTGTGTGCTTCCTGGCTATTCAAATTTATACAGGCTTGGCTCAATGTTGTACAGGTATTGATTTAAATAACTAGAAACAATGAAACTCAGCTTTTGCAAAAGACCCTGAGTGTGACAAGATACTGCACGTCTCTCTAAGTTTATAAGTCTGCCTTGACCTCAGTTATTTTTGCACAGACACTCCATTTCAGTCAGAGGAGAAAGCCTAGAACCTTCTCAATTTCTACCTGAACATGTACATAACCCTGAGCACCTGAGTATGATTCTGGTACCCCAGGAGTATGCTAGAGCTCAATATCCATTGTGTACCTGTGTGGTGGTAAATCTTGATTGTCATTTTGACTGCATTTAGAGACACCTAGGAGCTTGTCAGACTATATCCCGGTATGGGCACTTTTCCAAAGATGATTGGCAAACTGAGAGGAAATGACTCATGCTGATTGTGGGTGACACCATCCAGTAGGCTTGTAGCCCAGATGGAATGAACAGTGAAGAGGAAAGTTGACTGCACTTTCTAGTGATTTTTCTTGAGTGTGTGTGTGTCTTTTGTTGCTGCTGTTTTCCTTGGACATCAGATCCAAACTTCTCCAGGCTTTCATTGTGGACTAACACAAATGACTTTCCAGGGCGATATGCAAACCCAGACACTCCAGGGATCTTCCAGGCCTTCAGCCGTAGAATGATACCATAACACTGACTCATTTTGTGGATGTTGTTGACAAAGCACAATAGTGGTACCGTAAGTTCTAGAGTTTGCACCATCTTGAACTGAGCAGTTACTGGATCCTCTGGCTCTCCATTGTTTTCATGGCCATTGTGGATTACACAGCCTCTGGTACTGTAAGTAAATCAAGTCAAAGCCCTTTCATAAATTCATATCTAGTGTTATATATCCTCCTTATCCTGTTCCTTTAGAGAGTTCTAACCAATGCAGCTTTTAAAATGTCAGTTTTTCCTTTCTCGGTTTGATCAGCCTCTTTAGTCCATGTCTAATCGTGGGCTGAGCCATTTGCAATGTTTATTGATCCTGTAGTTTATTCTGAAAAACACAGTGAGGGTGCAGCTGCTCAGCTAAAGAAGCCTTAATGTACTGAGATGAAGAAAAATGCCAAAAATGAGACTTCTCTATAAGCAACCAGAAAGCTCAAATGAAGACAATTGTCTGGTGTTAGAACTTCTTGGAGCAGTCTGAATCGGTTATTTGGAGGCTTGAAACAAAACTGTTTTGCTATTCCGTATACCTGCGTGGATCTTCAAAGTTACACTGGCCCTAGTGAGAATGTCATAGTGATGGACAAGGAGAAAAAACCACAGAGGAACCAGTGGTTACAGAGATTATATTTTTTTTAAATATGTTCTTCAGCTTGCTGCAAAAATTCTGTACCTGTCCAGAGATCAGAAAATGTTGAGTAGGCAATATTTTAACTACATTTCCTTGCATGTCAGAACAGGTTTTCTGAGGCCCTCACCGCACCTTTATGAAATGTTTCCTCTGTCATTTATTTAAAAAATATAATGACAAAATCAGCTTGAAGTTCATGATTGGGGCTATCCAGGAGACTTTACTGGTTATGCTTTAACATATTTACTTCATAGATTATTTTATATCAGTTGTCACCTTCACTGTAGTGAAGGCAATTGCTTTCTTGACCTTCACTCCCAAAACACAGGCATTGGCAATGTGAGAAAAATCTAAAATTGTTCCTTTCATTCCTTATATTTTTTAGTATGTTAATATGTATGTACACTTTTATTTCTTGCATGTGACTGGAATTACAATATTTCTTATGGAGAGCTCATCTTGTAAGTGTGGTAATTCAAACCTACTTTGATATCAGTACTAGGCAGTATATACTTAGTGAACCCCAGTGTTTCAAGACAAAAGAATGCCCTTTCGCCTCATGTACTGAGAACGTTGCAGACCAAACATGGGAAACAAAATTTGTTGCAGTTTTTGCATCATCACTATAGATATGTGCTCTCCATAGGATGCTGACTCACTAAACAAGCTTTATGCAGCTTTTGACCAGTTCAGAATGCAGAAGGCAGAAATTTTCAATAGTCAGTGTGGCAAACATTATTTGTGAATCTATGTGATAGCCTTGTAAGTAGAGGAAATGGTTTTCATTCCATTTACTGATTCGTCTGCATCACTGTGTATTAACCAGATCATACACCAATATTGTAAACTGCACCACAGATATAGTCAGCTTCATCCCCAGAATTGATGTTGGTGATGGTCAAGTAGCGGTCACAGTTGGAACCTGAGAAGCGATCAGGAATTCCATCCCCTTACTGAAGCTTCCACCACACTTCACCCACATGATATACTAAGGGGCCCTTCCCTGGCACTGCTGAAACTATGCAGTTCCATAGGTTTTATATTCACCATTGAGGGTGCAGGTGAGCTTGGCCAAGGCGCCAAGGGAGGCAGATGCAGAGGGTGACTTAGTCAGCACAAGCTGGGACAGAGACACTGCAAACACAGAAGCTCATTATGTTATGGAGAAAGGAGAAGAGAAGAGAGTACTTTGGGAATGAGACTGAAAGGCAGATTAAGTGAGCTGAAGAAGGAAGACATAGTTTTGAACTCTGCAGTGAAAGATGACACAGAAGAGGAGTGTGGTCAAGGCCATGGTGCAGACACTCCAGAGTTTTACTGAAGTAGGCACATGGCAGATCTGTCTTATGTATCCTCAATTCCAAGAAGAGACAGAGTTGTATTTATGCAAATTAGCTGCTCTTACCCTGGGCTTATTTACAACCAATATCTGTGTGTGGTTTCTAGGAAGGAGGCAGAAATTACACTGAGCTTGGCCTGAAGCTCTGTAGGAGACTGAAAAAACCAGCTAGTGGTCCAAAGGATCCCTCAGCAAGCATCTGATTTCCTAGTTGAGAGCTGCAAAGACTTCACAGAAGCAGGAATAGAGTGTTTCCTGCTGGGCAGGCTCAGGTCCATTGTGTCTGTGAGCAGATGACTGATGGCTCTTGCTTCTACCATAACCTTAACTACTGCCTACCTGTTCCCAAGGGCGGAGTGAGTCCTCAGGTGTATCCCCCTATCTGCACCCCATCTTTGCTTGCTACTTGAGCCTTGTCAGTGGGGACAAACCCCTCTATCAGGAATTCTATAGGAAGGTGTGCCCCTTTTTTGTGGTCAATTTGGAATAAGAGCTACATTACCTAAGTATATGCAAAATTCAGAAATGAACTCAAATCGCTTGGTGCTCTTGAAACCAAGCTTAGTGCCCCCCAACCCTCTTTGGTTTCTCAAGAGCTTGGCCCATTGAGCAATATTGATAATTATTTGAGAAGATTAATGACTAGCACTAGTCATTCACTAGATTCATTAGAAATGGGGAAAACTCAAAAAAATACAAAGAAAAGGTACGATGTTGGTCAGCTTCATAAGACTGAGAAAATACACCTAATCCCTGCAAATCTAAGGAGAGGTTTATTTTGGATCACAGTTTCAGAGGTTCCCATTTGTGGGCAGCTGGCTTTAAGGCAGAAACATCATGGAAGAGGGCAGGGCAAAGGAAAGTTGTTCAATTCTTGGTGCTTGGAGGTAGAGCACAGGGAAAGGTGACCAGAGAGGAATGGGCCAGGAACAAGATATGGTCCACAAGGTCACACCTCCTTGATCCACCAAGATGCTCCCATAGTGTACTTTACTAACACCCGGACCAACTTACTCAGTGTAAGCAATTTGACAGTCCAGAGTCTCACGTGTACAGATGTGCTAAAACCAAAAAAGTGACAACGACCTTGGGACTTTTAGGGAAATAAATGCTTAGAGGCTCACAGTAGAAGAGTGTGGGTGAATATTAACTGCAAAAGAGTACTAATCATATTCTCTGGAATCTCTAGGTAAGTGACCAGTGCTATCCTTGTTTGGTACGATCACTGATGTGGTTTAGATCTGGAATATCCCTCAAAACTCTCATTCACTCAGAGATGGGACTTTTAGAAGCAGATTAGATCATGAGGGTGCTATACTCATCAGTGGATTCATCTCTTAATAAATTCAGCTGCTGAGTGTCCAGTTAGCCTGTGGAGCTTGGGTAGAAGCAGGTCACTGGGGGCATGACTTTGAAGGGTGTGTCTTTCTCCTCAGCTTTTTTCTTCATGCTCTCAGTTTCCTGGCTTCCATTAGGTGATCATCTTTCCTCTCTCAGATCCTTCCTGCCTTGGAATCAGCTGACTATGGAACAAATCCTCCAAAATATATGAGGCCAAAATGAACCTCTTTTTCTTTAAGTTGTGGGTTTGAATATTTTGTCTCCATGATGAGAAAATGACTGACACTCACAGTATTGAATATAGACAAATCGGACTAAAGGATAGAGGTAGGTATTACACCGTGAATGCACTTGCGAACAGCTCTAGCATCTGTACAATAAAATAACTTCAGGACACTGCTGAGTGACAGCAGCTACATATTTCCATGCATAAACTCAAATATATGAAATACTTCTGAGAAAATATTTGTGCCTAGGGGACCATGTAACTAAAATTACAAATTATCTAGTGTAGTAGTGGCACGTGAGGAACCACCCAGAGACTGAAGCTGTGGGAAAGAGCAGATTTTATTTCTCTATTTACAGCAGGCTGAAATCTGAATGAATATCAATAAATACCTAAGTGGAGGACTGCGTATATATTGGTTTTAAGGTTGGAGCTGCAATTTTAAGTAATCTCAAAATATCTGGATAAAACATTTGAGTTTGCAGTGTAGGGGCAATCAGTGCAGGTTGGTACACAGAGCTGGCATCAGGGGACTGCAGGGTGATCTTAGCCCCTCATTAAAATTTTATTGCCCTTGCTTCTCATTTACCAGGTGCAACCTATATGCCAGCAATTGAGAGTCCATTGTTTGTCGTGGGCCATCCAAGACTCTGTCCAGTCACGCTCAGGCCAGTCCTGATATCTGGTAAGAAAGAATATCTCAAGTGGGATCAGGAGGGTCCCTCTGAACTGTGTGAGTCAGGACAATGGAGAAGGAAGTAAGCACAGATAGATCAGTCAGAAGTTTTTGTGTCACTTCCCCTCTGGCTGTGTCACTGTGAATTATACAAAGCTACTCCCACTGCCATCATTTGACCCACAGTGGTAGACATTCTCATCTTCTTGAATGTTCTCGATGGTCAGGTACCGATCTAAGCCAGAGCCTGATCCTGAGAACCGATCAGGGATTCCATCTCCTTTGGAGTCCACACTAGTACCCACTCGCATCACAAACCGAGGGCCTTTCCCCTGGCTCTGCTGGTACCAGTCCACACTGTAACCACTGTAACCACTGCTCAAGGTGCAGGTGAGTTTGACTGTCTGTCCCAGGGAGGCAGATGCAGAAGGCTGCTGAGTCAGCACAGGCTGGGAGAGAGACCCTGGAAACAACAAACCTCCATTAAGAATCCCACTGAGAGACAGGAAAATTGCTAAAAGGGAAGGATAAGGTTGGTGTCTGTGTTTGGGCAAAGACGGTCTTTATGGAGAAAGTGATCATTTCTCACATCTGACCTGTGAAGAGAGTGACGATGGTGAAGAAGAGAGGAGCCCAGGCCATGATGGAGATGCCCCAATGCTGAGTCCTTATGGCCCCAAGCTGAGACGGGGATCCCAAGCCTTTTATGCTCCCAGTTTATTACTGGTCAGGGTCTAGTTTCCTATGCAAATTTTCTCATTGCTAAAGTTTGTATTTAGCAAAAGTGGTGGCTAAGATAGATAATTTACATGGATTTGGTTTCATACAGATTGCCTCCCCCTGATGGCCAGACACTGTCACCCTATGGACTCATATAAGCCTTGCTGAGTCCCTAAACCACAGCCTTTAAGTGGGGCCCAAGTGTGTGTGTGTTTTGAACACCTCAGCCTCCATTTCTGAAATTTCATGTTATTACCACAATTATTTGACTCCTCTGGTGGCTCACAGTGGGATGTAGTGGCTGTATGACCTAATTCTAGAACCTGATCATGATACCTTTCCTGATTTCATCTTAGCATGGCAGGGTCTTTAAACTATTACTCAGTAACCACTATTATGCTGCCACTTTGGGCCAGAGCTCATCCTCGACTCTGGGAAGAGAAGAAAAACAAAAGACTTGGCTCCTGCTCAGTGGGTATTTGGTTCTTAACTGGAGACCTCCTGCTCACATCATCAGCTAATACTCAAGGCTGCCCATGAATGTCTCTGATTACTCCCATGGAAACACCTGTCAACTCACCCACAGGAAAGAGGTTTACTATAGTTAATGTCATTGCAAACCACAAACTTCCTTATAGATTTGGACCTCAGAAACAAGACTGTAAATAGTTAAAAAGCTTAAGAAAACTCATTTTTTATTGTTTTTTTGTTATATATTTGAGTTTACCTTTATGACATTCTTTAAAAACAAGCTGCTGTGGTGAACTCACTAGCATTACACAGGAAATAAATATCAATTAGGTCTTGATATTGTCGCTTAATGTTTTTTGATCCTGATAATTTCCCTTTCTCAGATATCTATAATTTAGAAATACATTTTCATAAAATACAGTACTAATGAAAATAAGGAAAGAACAATGTAGTATAAGGTGGATGATGGCATATTGAGTAGGATTCATCTTTCCTCCCACTAGTCTCAGATTCCAGTTTAAAGCCTAGGAGAGATGTGTGCACTTTACCCCAGACCTAGTCTGTAATTCCATCTGGCTGTTTCCCTGATTCCAGCAAAGCTGATTCACTTTGTGGAAATACCTGTCTCCAGTTAACCTAGCTGAACTAAGTTAATGTAAGGGGTGATCTCTCACATGAAGATCAGATTGAAGGCTGTGTCATGACCTTACTGCATTTTGGAAATGTCACAGTGGCTGTTGCAGGATTGGACAGTTTTCATTAAGTATGCTGTGAAATATGGACTATTTCGTTGCTAAGATGGGCATGCACGCAGATTATTGTGAATGCCGGTCTATTGTGTGAAGGACTTTGAAAATGAGAGTGAGAATCAACATCTAAAATAAAGGCTACAACAAATCTCCAAGACTGATCTAACATTTTGGAGCAGGAATATGTCTCACACAGAGCCGTGGGGCATTTCTCAACATCCTTTAAACTCTTGGCAACACAGCCTACACTGCCATCTGGTGGGAGGAAAAACGTTGCATCACCCTGAGAGGCATTTAACCTAGAGAGCCAGGGTTTAGTGCTGGTATTTCCAAACAAGCCTGATTGTGAATTGTGTGTCTGAATTGTGGGTTTGTGGCCAGAGCATGGATTTGATATTTAGAGATAGTTAGGAAAGAGAGTTGTAAGAGGGGAGGATCAGATGTAAATAAATCTAAGAGTAAGAGTAAATCTTAGAGTGCAGGGCATGATGGCATGCACCTTTAATCCCAGCACTCCGGAGGCTGAGGTAGGAGGAGCATTGTGAGTTTGAGGCCCTCTTGTTCTACAACGCAAGCACAAGGCCTTTCTGAGCTACATAGGGTGACCCTGCCTTGAAAAACTAGGGCTGGGAGTTTAGCTCAATGGCTTAAGCACCTGTGTGGCAGGTGCGAGCTTGTGAGTTTGATCCCCTGTGCCACAAAAAGAGTAAATCTAAGAGTAAGAAGGGCTACTAGAGAAAATAAAATGTTACTGTCTGTACTTACTCTCACTTTGACTAAAGATGACTTCCATACCAGGTTATTTCTGACGTAAAAGTAATAGTAATTGTACTAATGAAACATTAGAAGAGTAATCCATTTTAATCGTTTGCTAAAGTTGTCATAATACGATATCATAGACTAGATGACTGTAACAGCACAAGTTTATTTTTCATAGTTCTAGAGGCTGGGAGCCCAGGATCAAGGTGTTAGCAAGTTTGCTTCCTCTGAGACCCTCATATCTTGGCTAACAGATGACCAACATCTTTTAGTATCTTCAAATGGCCTTTCCACATTCTATGTTCTCTGTGCCGTAATTTCTTCTAAGAAGAACACCAGTTTTATTAAACTAAGACTCCACTTTTAGTTTCTCATTGAATTGGTATTATTTCTTTTAAGTCTTTGTTACCAGATAAAGTAACCTTGAGGGTTGGTGGTTTCAGAAAAGACTTCTGGAAGTCAAAATTTAGTCAGTAACACTATGCAGGAGCCAACCTGCAAATCACCCTAAGGGTTACAATGGGGAATTAAGGAGAAAGAGACAAATTTCAAATCAAGGGGCACCAGGGGATTCAGGTTATAGTGGGCATGACTTCTGGGAGTTTAGAAAATCCTGTTTTTATTAGTAAAACAAGACAGTGTAGCAGTCGGGCGATCCAAGTTTCAAGAAACTGTAAATGATTAACAAGGAATGGAACATCTTCATATCTGGATGTATAATTTTCTTTGCTTAGCCCTCGGGGCCCGTGTTGTTCTGCCCCAGGGGTTTTGTGAGCAGCAGCCTTTGTGCCCACAAACTAGGGAGGGGGCAGTCTTCCACCCACTCTGTAGTACCTTGGAAATGTCAACAAGGCCTCAGTCTCTGAAGTTGATCGTATAGTTCAGTCTTCCACACATCTGTGATGCTATTTTTTTAGTTTATGAGGATGAGGTAAAATATGGTTAAATATATGTATGCAAAGGATATTCTGAAAGTATATTTTTACATACTTTTAAGTTTCACTAGTAATTGTTTTATTGTAAAATACCCATAACCTAAAATTTGAGACTGTAAGTGTAGCTCAGTGGTAGTGTTTGCCAAGTATATTCTTGAAAGCATATCTTGCTTCTACATAGTTTGAAATTTCTAAGCATATTTTCAAAATTGTTGTAAGTGATACACTACATAAAATTTGAGGTAGCCAGCATAGCTCAGTGGTAGGGTTCATGCCTAGCAAAATGCACAGGCCCTAGCACTGCAAAACAAATTTTTATATTTATATCACTCTTAAGTATACAACTTGTTGGTATTACATAACCCTAAACCATGATCCATTTTCACAAGTTTCATCACTCAAACAGAAACTCTGTCCCCTTCAAGTAATTATGTCCACCTTTCATTCTAGCGCTTGGTCAGCGGTGGCAAATGTGGGGATTGGTAAATGGACAATGGCAGAACAATTCAAGGATCCTGGACTCAATCTATATGCAGAAATAATAGAGAACAGAGAAAAACAGTCCTGGTAGATTTTGGAAGATGGTGCTTGATCAAGTGAGAGGTTGATTTGACCTGTGCTTTTCATCCCTGCAAGACCAATGTTATGTGTGCTGCAAACCATGTTTACAGCACAGTGATGCTCTGACAGTGAGCCAATAATTCATCTTTCTCTGTGGCATTATATGAGGATCTAGCACTGGGAACCCAAAGCTTTTTAAGTAGTGTTTGACACATGACTCATTGCCCCCTCCTATTTAAACTCCTTTCAAATGTTAAATATTTTTCAGAAATCTCTCAAAAGTCCTGCTCTTCACTCAATTCTTTCCTGATAGTCCAGGGGAATGCTAGTAATAGAACATAGGTTACACTTGCTACTATGCTGAAGAATGTTTGAATTTATGGTAAAAAGAATATTTCTCTAGGGAGACAATATGGTATTTACACATGTGGGTTTAATTTATCTCGCTTATGAGTATGGTCTCAAGTCGTGACCATTTACTTATAAAAGTCTCAATACAATCTTTCTTAATAGCTGAGTAGTACTCCATTGTATAAAAATACCACATCTTTTTTATCCATTCCTTGATTGATGGGCACTTGGGTTGTTTCCAAGATCTGGCTATTACAAATTGGGTTGCTATAAACATGGGTGCACAGATATCACTGTGGTATGATG
>RJWM01037646.1:0-17286 GCA_004363535.1 Dasyprocta punctata | reverse complement strand
GGGGGGGGGGCCAGAGGGTGGGTGCTGGTCCCTGGACGGGCCGTGGAGTCCCTGGAAGCTGCGAGGCATTTTGTGATGGACTTGAGTTCGGTAAAGGGCCTGTAAACGTTTGTTTACTTCCTAGTGGCATCTGTGCTACTTTTCTGTCACTGTTGAAGCTGGGGACCACAGACTTCCAGTGGCCCCCAACAGCAGAAATGTGTTCTTTCCCAGTTCTGAGGTCAGAGGCTGTGGCAGGCACCCCTAGCCTCTGCTGCCCGTGCTGGTGGGGACTGTGCTCCTGGCTTACCTCTGCTGCCCGTGTGTCTGGCCTTCTCCTGTCTCCATGTCCCCCTGCCCCGGTGACCCAGCAGCCTCTCCCCTCCGGTGACCTCTGTGTCCCCTGTCTACAAAGGCCCTGTTGTCCAGTGTGGGTCCCCGCAGTCCCAGATCAGGATGGGGACCCTTGGAGGCCACTCTTCTACCCAGCCAGGGCTCCCCACCTTAGTGTTCTGCCGTTGGGACCTCCTTGCCCCACCCTTGGGAAGTTGGTGCTGTCCTGGGGACAGGCAGCCCAGGAAAATACATCTTGCTGGCATGGCAGGGGCCGCAGTGGGAGTGCTGTGGAGCCCGTGCCATGCGCTCATTCGTGGTGGCAGCTCTGTCTCCATGGCAAACCCAGGCCGGCCCAGTCTCTGCACATGGCAGTGCCCTGGGTCAAAGCCCCTCCCGCGTCCTGTCAGGCCTGGGGTTAAAGGAAGGAGAAAGGGAGCGTGGAGTTTGTCCTTTGTTTTTCTTCCCCTCTCCTTTCCTGCAGCATTGCTGTCCCAGCCCTGCAATCAGGGGACCCTGACAGTGCGCACCCTTCCCTGGCTTACTCCTCATCTGCGCAGGTGTGCAGAGATGCACACAGTGCTCACGCAGGGCTTTCTGGGCTCCTGTGTCCCCTGGCAGTGGCTCAGTCATCCCTGGGGACATGGGTGGTGGCCGAGCCTCTAGTACCATGTGGCTTGTTCCTCAGGGCCCCACTGCCATGGGAGCCAACCTCTTAGAGCAGTGCCTGACACCCCCTGCCCACCCTTCCCTCCGTGTCCCCCGACACTGTCTCCTTGCCTGGTTACATCACCAGAGCCGTAGCACAGTGTCACCACTGGGCACGGTGAAGCTCAGCTCCTTTCTCCCCCAGCCCGTGGGCCACACGTGCTGTTACAGGCCCATCAGAACCAGTGAGCGTGACGCCCAGCCCCCTGCCCAGCCTTGGTCTGCTCTGGTCCCACTGAGCCCATGCCCACTGTCCCCGGGGTCGCTGGTACCGCGCCTGCTGTGGTGGGTCCTGTGTCCTGGAGCCCCTTCTCTGCGTGGCTCACTGCACCTCCTGCTAAATTCTCTTTCTTTTGTCTTTTTCACTTTTTAAGAGTTGGTTCCATGGATGGTTCCATTTCACGGATTTATACAAGCATGTGATGTGCTTTGGTTACCTTAACCCCTCACCCCCTTGCCTTGCCCTCTCCCCTCATTTCACATTTTGTGGAGGTTCAGTGAATATATTTTGCTTGTATTCATGCCCTACTGCCCACCTTGACCCCCAGCCCTTTGCTCCCTTCCTTTTGTACAGTAATAGTCTCCCTCTGCTTTCTGGTCAGCTTTCTTGGATCGCGCACAGCAGGGAGACGCCATGTGATGTCTGCCTTACTTTGCTCAACATAATGCTCTCTAGATCTGTGCATTTTCTTGCAAATGACAGAATTTTCATTCCTTTTGATGGCTGAGTAATACTCCCTTGTATGTATACACATTTACTTTATCCATTCATCTGCTCACAGGCACCTGGGCAGGCGTAGGTGTGCGGGTCCCTACAGTATGCTGATTTCATTTTGGGTCTGTACCAAGGAGTGGTATGGCTAGATCAGATGCTAGCTCTACTTTTAGTGTTTGAGGAAACTGCTTACTGATTTCCATAGTAGTAGTTGTACTGATTTATACAATGCCATAAACTGTGTAGGAGAACCCCCCTCCCCTGGCATTTGTTGTTTTTTGTATCCTTGTTGGTGGGGTTGTTTTTGTTTTGGACTCTGAGACAGGGTTTCACTATGTAGTTCAGACTGGCCTTGGACTCATCTTGTAGCCCAGGCTGGCCTCAAACTCACAGTGATCCTTCTGCCTCAGCCTCCCAAATTCTGGGATTACAGGTGTGTGCCACCACGCCTGGCTCCATGGAGTTTTGATCTGCAGTTCTCTTTTTTTTTTTTTTTCCTGCAGCACCGGGGATCGAACTCACAACCTCCGACCTGCCAGACAGGCGCTTAAGCCACTGAGCCAAACTCCCGGCCCTAGTTTTTTGAGGCAGGGTCGCACTACATAGCTCAGGCCAGCCTTGCACTCATGTCGTAGCTCAAGCTGGCCTCGAACTCACAACGCTCCTCCTACCTCAGCCTCCTGAGTGCTGGGATTAAAGGCGTGTGACAGCACGCCTGGCTGATCTGCAGTTCTCTTAAATTCTGCTTCTACTCTTCAGATACCTGAGAAGCATCATGTAGACTTCTTGATTTCGAAAGCATCTTTGTTTTACTGTACAGTTACCTTTTAGTTTAGCTGGTTATAAAAGTCCAGCTGGAGAGTTACTGATTCTCTCAGAGTTTGGGGAGTGTTGCTTCAGTGTGTGGGGAAGTCTGAAGCCATTCGCATTTGGTTCTCTGTGGTTCCCCCAGCCCCGGCCTCCAAGCCTCTGCTCTAGTCTCTTCCCCAGCATCCTGCAGCCCCATGATGGCATCTGCTCTGCGTCACTGAGCCAGGCACTGGGTGGGCCCTTCAGCTGGGGACTGTGGACACCATTTAGAGACGCAGCTCTTAAGGTTTAGGTCTAAAGCGGCCCCTAGAAGTCCCATGTGTTAGGAGGTGGGGCCCAGCTGGGAGAGGCGGGTAGCTGGGCCTGACCAGGAAGGGGTGTTCTCATCCCCAGCTCCTTCCTTCTCTCTGCTTCCGGGTGGAGCAGCTGGCCCCCATGCAGGGCTGTCCTGCCTTGAGCCTGAGTGTGCGCCCACTGAAACCATGAGCCTCAGGAGGCCTCCCCTCCTTTACTGTGCAGGCGTCAGATGTTACCTGGCAGTGTTTATTGTGACTGATCATCGTGGTGACTTCTGACTTTTTTTTCTGAAGAGCTGATTTTGGTTCTAGGAGTGGATTTGCCTGGGCTCAAACCGAAAACCCTGCCGTGGTCCCTGTTTGTGCGCCCTGGCATCTTCCCGTGCTGGGATAGCCCAGGACCTGGACAGAATTGGGGAGCAAGTCTTGCGTTTCCCTCTCCTCTCTGAAAGGCACCTGTGCCCGTGCACTCCTTCACTGGGGCTCCTCCCTCCTGGGGATCCTGGTCCCCAGGACCTTGGGATGCAGTTGTGTGGCTTAGGGCAGGACCCACTCTGACGATGGTGGCGCTGGGGGAGGGCGTGTCTGGCAGAGCATCTGAACCACTGTGGCATCTGGAGTCCGTTGCTGCCTCAAGGGCTGTTGTCTGCCCATGGCTGTCGTGGGCTTTTACCCTTGGATCCTGGTTAAGGTCGTGATGCACGGGGACGCCTAAGACTCGTTTAGTTTAGTTAGGCTTGGTCTGTAGCCCGGCTTGGTTCTTGTGGTTTGACTTGTTCTTGCTCAGAAAGGTGAGTGGCCCGAGACACCTCTCCTACTTGAAGGAAGCCCCCCCAGCAGAGCCTGGCTCTGGGTCCCAAGTGTGGCTTGCAGTCAGTGCCTTCCTGGAGAAGGTGTGGTCTCCACGCCCTGCTCGGATATGCACTGCTGATGGAAGGTGCTGTAGGTTGTTCTCTGGCTTCCCACAGGTGAGTGGCCCCTGCACCCCAGCTCCAGCCACGTTTCTGAGGCCAAGAGGGAAGATACCACCACCGGCTTTGACACCTCGTCTTCCCCACCCTCACTGCCAGGCTTGACCTGGTGAAACCACCTTTCTGCACCTCTGTTTCTGCCTATACACAAGGAAACTGGGACAGGAAGATCCAGGCTGTCTGATCTCACTCCAAAGGAAGAAGAGGCTTGTTACTAAGCTGCAGAGAGCATTGAGTAGGGTGATGCATGGCAGAGGGGCAAGAGTGGGCTGCTGCACGGGAGCGCTGTGGTGGCAGTGTCTGCAACTCCTGAGCTGCCCGGGCCCTACTGGACAGGTTTCTGCTAGGTGCCAGGCTGTGGGAGACAGCAGCGAACCCTGCGCTGTCCCGGCAGGCACTTCAGGCAGGTGCAGTGCCACACGTCCCCAGATCCCTCCACCCTCCGTGCCTGGGGCCCCACCTGGGTGCTGAGCCCATCTGCAGAGACCCTTTTCCAAATATGGAGGGTCACTGTCATGCGTTCTGGGGCTACTGATGTTTGGGGCCAGCATCATCCCACAACATCCTGCCTGGACTGTGTCACAGGGCTTGGCCACCCCTCCGCTGCTCTGTGGGCGCTGGGTGCTATGCGGGCTTGGGTGCTGCGCGTGCTTGCAGGGGTCTTGCTGCTGTCTCCCAAGGAGGCTGCGAAGAGTAAGGGGGCCCTGGGCCCTGTGGGTGCTGCGTATAGTGACACCACAGCCTGTCTCTCCTTTGGGAGCCTGTAGGTGTGAGGTGAGCCTTGGTGTGAGGCTGCAGGAGGGCCTTGCCCTGGGCACCTGGAGGTGGGGAGGCTGGGGCTGAGAGCGAGGCCGTCCCTGCCTGTCCCCTCCTGTTCCTTGCCAGCACCGAGATGTGAGGGAAGGTGGGGACAGGAAGAGGTAGCAGGGGAGGAGTGGTTGGCCCTTAGTGCTGCCAGGGCCTGCCATTCGCATAGACTCAAACACTGTTTGTCATTTTTCTGAAGTCAGACGGAGCTGGGTGTCCGGTGTTTTGACTGCTAATCCATCGGCTCTATTTATAGTCCTACTTTGTGTAGAGTTAAAACCACAATGGAAATAGCTCAAGTAGAGATAAAAGGGGAAAATCAAACAAGGAATGGAAAACTTGAGGTGTCCCAGGTGCTGACCTTGGGTCCCAGGTGGCCATCAGCCATGCAGACACGTGTCCTGAAGGCTAAACCTGAGCGTGTCTGTCCCCCCGCCCCATCTCGGGCTCTGGCCGCAGCCCAGAGCCAGCAGGAGGAGCAGCAGGACTGCCCGGCAGTGCCGCTGTGGGGCAGCGGAGGGCACGGCTCTGGGCGCTGTCCTGAACTTTGGTGCCTGGGCTGCTCCTCTGGCTTCGCAGTGCTCTGATGTCGCAGCTGCACAGTAGGTGGCTCTGTGGTGACTGCTCCTCCAGGGGCGTGGTGGGGCACAGGTGTCTGTTCACTGGGGAGTGTGTACCAGACTCTCCGTCCATCTGTGTCCCCCTGGGGCAGCTAGCTCTGGGGTGGGGTGGCCCCCGGTGTCCCCGACACTGCCACAGAAGCTGCATGGAGCAGGGGAGGAGCCTGGGGCTGAGCTGTGAGAGGCCGGTGGGCAGAGGGACCAGAGTGGGACTGCTGGCCGGGAGGGAGGCGAGGCCAGGTGCTGGTGCCACGTGGGTGGCATCAGGTGTGGTACAAGCCAGGGTGACCGAGGACACAGTGGGCTGAGCTGCCCTCCACTGGGCTGCAGGGAGTGCTGGGTGCCAGGCTGTGGGGGCAACAGCGGGCCTCTGCATGATTCCAAATGCTCAAGTGGAACACTTTTTTTTTCTTTGATTTTTTTTGAGACCAGATCATGATATGTAGTTCAAGCTGGCCTTGAATTCACTAGGTAGCCTAGGCTGGCCTCAAACTCACAGTGACCCTCTTGCCTCAGCCTCCCGAGTGCTGGGATTACAGCTGTGGGCCACCGGGCCCGCTCTGGAGCATTTCATGCCTTGTTCTCTCTGTTCAGCCTGCTGACTGTTTCACACACCGGCTGCGGGCCCTGCTGACCTCTCCCGACTTCAGCATACAGTTCAGCCCGGGGTGAGGCTGGCTCTGAGAACTGAGGAGACGGGTCTGGTTAGTGGGTGTCTCCAGGGAGGGCATCCGTGGCCGCAGACGAGCCCTTGGAGCCTTGCTTGCCTCCCGTCACGTGGGACCGCTGTGCTTGGCTGGCGAGGTGCTGACCGACAGGTGGCGGTGTGGCGGGAGTTGTGCTCTCAGTTTCCCCCGCGCTGTCATTGGTTTTTCTCTAGTGTGCGCAGCCTGATTTCCTTCCTGCTCACTCCACCGCAGGTGCTGTTTTGGGGAGCACATTTGAAAATGGTTAGCCACGCCCTGTCCAAGAGGTGACTGCGGTGCCGTTTTGTGTGTCAGTGGCAGGAGCGGCCTTGTGTGGAGGCCTAGCATTTGAGGTCTGCGTCACATGACCTCTGTGACCTGTTTGGCACTGCTGCCAAACAGACTGCACGTGGCCCGCGGCTCCGAACACCACTCAGTGTCAGTGCTCAGGAGTCTCAGGGCCTGCCCGGGCCCCTGGCCAGAGCCTCTCATGCCTGGGCTCCCGGGGTCCGCCAGAGCTGCCTGGGGAGGGGCCACTCTCCAGCTCACTGTCACGGCAGTGGGGGCCCCGGGAGAGCCATGTCCAAGGTCACGCCGTGACGGGCGGACTGTGTCTGCTGGCTGCTGGCCAGGACCTGTCCCTGTCCCCTTGGGCATGTGGTTAGGGCCACTGGAAACCCGGCCGCTCCTGAGTGAGGGAGGCAGTCAGGAGCACGACACAAGCCACAGTTTTTTGGTAACCTAATCTGGGAGCAGCGTGTCACCCCTGTGACTTGGTTCTGTCAGACGTGACGCACAGGACCCTGGGGGAGGGGACCTGAGTGGGTCACGGACATCTCAGCGGCCGCCCCATGCCGTCCCGCATTAGTCCCTCTGCATACAGGCCCGTCTGGGACTGTATCCACTCCACATGCAGAGTCGGCCTCTGGGTCGGCTGGCGGGGGCAGGGTGCCTGGCTGTGGCTCCTGGAGACACCTGGGGTGCAGCCATGGCCGAGAGAGACCCCAGTAGCCCTCCTGCCTAGAGGAGGCGGGGCGGGAGCAGGGTGGTGGTCCTGGGAGCCAGCCTGGCACATGCGGGTCGTTGCTTCATGACCTTGTGGTTGGGCAGTGTTCCCACAGTCCTCCAGGCTCCTGGGGCGCCTGTGGCTCCCCTCTGAGAGACAGCTCGGATTCGGAGCGGAACTGTGTTCTCTGCCAGGAGTTGTTTCAGGCTCTGGTGCCCACTTTGTCTTGTGCTGCCTCTGACCCCGAAGTTCCCGCTGGTTGTTTCCACTGAGAGACCTTTCCAGAAACCTCGTGGTCTCCTGCGACTCTGGTTGGTGTGCCCCACCCTGTGAGTACAGAGCCGGGTCCTGGGGTCATGCGCCGGTGGTGTCAGCAGGAGGCATGGGGGCACGCAGCCGACAGCCCTGTGGAGTGGCCTGGCAGCACCCACGGGCAGCTGTGCCCTACACCAACGAGGAGTGAGGAGCCTGAGGGCCACTGGGGAGGGACAGGTGGTGATGACATGTTTGGAGGAGGGGACAGGTGTAGGGAGCTTCGTGGGGCCTAGGGACACAGGTGGCTGTGCCCTCTGGGCTCCTGTGATGCAGTCAGGGCTTCCTGCTACCTAGACTCCTGTCCCTTGGGCCCTGGCCTCTGCTGATGCTAGCAAGCGTCCCCTTCTTCCCTGGGGAGAGGGAGTTCTGGGCTGGGTGCGCAGTGAGCCAGGTGTCTGCACGTCCAGGTTGTACAGGGCAGCCAGCGCAGGTGACACAGCCACAGGCTGCTCCTTGGGTGGGGAGCACTGCGGGGATGTGGCAGGGGGACTTGTGGTTCCTGACTGTCCTTGCCGGTGGGGGCTGGATCGAACTGGGTGAAGGGCTGGTGGGTCAGGAGCAGGGGTGAGTGGGGCCCCGATTCTTGTCTAGGCCCCTGGGAAGTTGGCACAGTGGTTTCTTCGATGTCTGTTCGGTGTCCCCGCTCCCTGTCCCTTCACTCTCCCGAGCGTGCCGACTGAGGTCACCACTGCCCGTGTTCCCTCCTCCCCCCAGCTCCCCAGGATGAGGTCGGCATAGGGGGCACAGCGTGTGGCTGCAGTATGCGGACAGCACGACCCCCATACTGTGCAGTCCGGGTGGGAGGTCGCGGATCTGTCCGGTTTTACGCAACTAGGAGTTTGGCATTTGAGCCATGGTTATGATGGGCAACAGGTCAAAACTCCTTTGTAATTTTTTTCCCTTACTACACAAGTGGTCCGTACTCCTTTCAGAACATTGAGGAAGTGTGATGTGTCTGCTTTCTGTCACTGTGACAAAATACCTGTGCACAGGAAGCGGGTTTTTCTCTATGCTGCATTTGGAGGCTGCCCTTGGGCCATGGTGAGGTGGCTTTGCACCTCAGGGACCTCACTCCTAAAGGTACTGTCACTTTCAGCAGCACCATGGCCGGGGACCAGGCCCTCGACATGTGGCCTCTGTGGGACCCTTGAGGGTGATCGGGCTCTGATGCCAAGCCCTTCATCTCCAGCCGCTCACGGGCGCACGCCGTATAGCCCCGTGTCCGCCCTTCCTCGAGCCGCGTCCTCTGAGAGGTAGAGTGTGTTTAGGCCACAGCGCTGGGGACTGGAGGGCCACATTTGTGCACCCCAGCTGGCTGGCCTCCAGCTGTGTCGCACACGACAGTGGTGCCCACGGCAGGAGCACATGCCGGAGAGGAGGCTGAGACAGCTGATGACCTGCTGCTCATGGGAACTCTGGGGAGAGTGTCACTCCCTGTCACCTCCCACTTCTTACACCTCTGCTCACAACAGCCCCTTGCAGAGAGAGGCCAGAGCATGAGTATAGGTGGAGCAGGTGACATTTGAGGCACAGCAGGCTGGAGAGTCCTCTCTGGGCCTGGAAGGACAGTGGGGGGAAGGTGGAGGAGGGCCATTGCCAAGGAGAGGACCCAGATGAGGTGGGGCAGGGGCCTGCGCGGGCCAGCTTTGTCCTTCTGTGATCCCTGTGGCCACCAGGTGTGGGAGTCGGGGCTGGCAGGTGCAGACTGAGCAGGCGCCTCAGGAAAGGCTGTCACCCGGGACCTAGGACCAGGAACTGTGAGTCAGAAGCTGTGATGGTGGCCGTCACAAGGCCCAGAAGTGTCCTTGGTGATTCAGCAATCTGTCTGGGCAGTCCTGCTGGCGCCGTGTTCCCTTGTGCCCAGGCAGCCAGGCCCAGGTCTCCATGGGGAGAGAGCCCGGA
Organism: Dasyprocta punctata; assembly: GCA_004363535.1. NCBI lineage: Eukaryota > Metazoa > Chordata > Mammalia > Rodentia > Dasyproctidae > Dasyprocta > Dasyprocta punctata. The sequence goes on along the minus strand of RJWM01037646.1, from coordinate 8,138 downwards.
GTCTCGGGAGCACCCTGCAGGTGGGCCCAGGGCTGGGGGCCCGTGTTGGGCTACACAAGAGGGCAGCAGGGGTGACATGGTGACCACAGGCTGGAGTCTGCATGGGGCGTGGCCCAGCGGGCAGGTGAGGTACCCTGGTGCAAGTTGAGGTGGCAGAGTCTGCGGCACCAGCCCGGCTGGGGAGGGCACTGACCAGGCCAGGCTGCGGGAGGCCTGCAGAGGCTGTGGCACTGAGTCCAGTGGGCCCTTTGCACTTGGGCCCTCTCTCACTGCGGATTTCAGGTCTGCCCCGTTCCTTTCCATCCCTGTCTGGCTCTTTTGGAATGGGAGTGTTTTCCCTGTAACAGTGTATGTCCACAGCATTTAACTTTTTAGTTTCTATTTTTGGGTTTTTTGAGACAGGGTTTCATTCGGTATTCTCAGCTGTCCTCATGCTCCTAGCAGTCGCCGAGCCAAGCCTTCCCAGTGCTGGGATCATAGGCGGGCTCCACTGGGCCTCCAGGCTTGCCCAGAGGCTTGGCAGACTTTGGACTTGGACTTTGCAGCAGTGCTGGAACTTTTGAGACACGGTGACTCTTCAGTGTGGACAGATGGCATTTTGCATCCCGGATGCTGTGAGCCTTTAGGGTCCAGGAACTGAGCTGCGCGGTTCCGGTTCCTGGTGACAGTGGCCTTAGGCCTCGCCTGGTAGGCGGGGCTTTGGGAGGTGAGGGGTCACTGAGCGTAGCTGACTGCTGTTGGGAGGTGGGGCCTGGTGGGAAGAGGTGGTACAGAGGCGGGGCCTGGAAGCTCCTCCCCCCAAGTAAAACCTTAAGAAGAGCTAATCTCCACCCTGGTCTCCCTTGCTCTCCGCCAGGCTCCTCTGCCATATCGTCTCTGTGTTTGAGCCTGAGAACATAGGCTGAAACTTCTCAAATTGTGAGCCAAAATAAGTGCCCCTGTTTCGAATTGTGGGCGCTGGGTTTCGCATCTCAGTGTCGAGACAGTGACTAAGACACAAATCAAAACCTTTTCCTCATACCGAGTCAGTGGGGCATCTCTGGGGCCGCCCTGTTGCGCAGCCGCTGCTCTGCTCCTCCGCTTCTGTTTCTGTAAATGGAGTCTGTTTACGGTGCTCTTCCTGGAAACTCTATCCAGGACAGGGCTGCTTGTGACAGCGGTGACTCAGGAGCAGCTTGTGAAATGTGCTCCCCGAGCCGTTGGTCGCTGCCTCCAGATGCAGCAGCCAGGCGGGGTGCTGCCCTGCTGACCCTGATCTTCTCTCCTTCTGGCTTTCTCTCCTGGAGTCATGATGCCTGCGGGGCAGAGGGTGCTGCGGGAGCACCCCATGAAAACCCTGGACCCCGAGGCCCCTGGGCTCCCTGCGTTGTCACAGCTCCTTGCTGGGGGGTTGTGCGCATCCTGAGTGAGCCCTGTGAGGGGACCCTGGCGCTCCCCGCGACTCTGCCCTGGCTCCTCCTCCTGAGGGACTTTGCCTCCATCCATCTTAGCCCTGCGTGGGCCTTGTGCCCTGGTGGGTCATGCCCCGGTGGCCTTGCAGACCCTGGTGCAGGTCTGTTTCCTGTGATAACCAGTGCTGTAAATTTTAAAGTCGTGCCCCCGGGAATAATTAAACAAGTGTTTATATTTCTTTGCTTTTCTGGTTGCTTTTGTCTCTCCTTTTGACTGACCGCTGTAGTTTTATTGGTTGAGGTTGTTTCAGACTAATGCATTTTTCCCACATGGCTCTTTGTTCAAAATAAATTAATCGTTAGGGGGTTAGGGGTTTGAGAGAACAAGAGGTGACCCCATCCCGAGGGAAAACGCTCTGTAGAGTGTCTGTGGTCAGGTAAAGGTGGGTGGGGGCCTGTGGGGCTCATGTGACCCTGCCTGCCAAGGCCTCTCATCCGCCTGGGCTGCTGAAACCGGGAGGCACCGTGTCCTGGGCGCTTAGCTCTGTAGGCCACCCGCCTTGATAGCGGGTCTTTGGCCCTGCCTCAAGATGCCAGTGTGCAGCCTGCCTCTCCGTCTTGACGCGTACAAGGTAACGGATACTTTGCTGTGGGGGCCTTTCTTCTTTCTCTTCTTGTTCTTGTTCTTGTTCTTCTTCTTCTTTTTTTTGGCCATACTGGGGATTGAGCCCACGGCATTCACACTGAGTTACATCCCAGCCCCTTTTAAGTTTTTATTTTGAAACGGTATTGCTAAGTCACTAGGTTGTCCAGACTGGATTCAAACTTGCCATCCTCCTGCCTCAGCCTCCCAGAGTTCTGTGTCACCACGCTTAGCCTATGGTGTTTTTGATTATGAATTATCATGTGTGTATGTGTGTGCACGCACATGTGAGTGTGTTTGTCACTGGGGATTGAACCCAGCGCTTTATACATGGTAGGTAAGTGTTCTACCACTGAGTTTTGTCCCCAGGCATTTTTAAAATTTTCATTTTGAGACATGATCTCTTTAAGTTGTCGAGGGTAGCCTTGAACTTGCAATTGTCCTGCATCAGCCTCTGTCTTAGTTACTTTTTACTTGTTGCCGAGACAAAATACCTGATGCCCAAAATTAGGGAAGGAAAGGTTTATTCTTACAGTTTCTTGGGAGTTTCAGTCCGTACTTAAGTTGGCTCCAAGATAGCGTGGCATGGCGGGCCTGCTGTTCATGGCGGCTGCAAGCTGCAAGGCACAAGCCGTGCTGGCGAGAGAGAGAGAGAGAGAGAGAGAGAGAGAGAGAGAGAGAAAGCGAGAGGTGGAAGAGGAAGCGAACAAGAGGAAGACCCACCTTAGAGAGAGAGAGAGAGAGCGAGAGGTGGAAGAGGAAGCGAACAAGAGGAAGACCCACCTTAGAGAGAGAGAGAGAGAGCGAGAGGTGGAAGAGGAAGCGAACAACAGGAAGACCCACCTTCCATTACACTGTATGTCAGCTCCACCCCTGGGTGGGTACAACACTGACATCATCAATCCCGGCGCTAGACAACAAACTGATCACAAGCCTCAGACTCAGCCCCATCAAAAGTATGTGAGGACTTGGGGGTACATAGCATACCCCATACAGCCTCCCTAGTAGCTAGAATTACAAGTGCGCAGCACCTCCCCTGGCTGTGATTTTCTCTGTCCAGCAGCACCAGTAAGCAGTAGAAATCCAGGACTCTTAGTAACGACCTGTCTATTTTTCCTTTGCAGGGCGTTACTGCAGCAGAGCACATGGCAGTGTCAAGTGTCCCCAGAGGCCTGGGTCCCCCGGAGTAACCGGACATGTTCCTGGGGCTGACCGCTCCCCATGATGTTCAGGGCAGGGGAGCCCGCAAAGAGGCTGCCCCCTGGGCCCACGCCGCCACGTGTGCGGAGCGTGGAGGTGGCCCGAGGCCGTGCTGGCTACGGCTTCACGCTTGCGGGGCAGGCACCCTGCGTGCTCAGCGGAGTCATGCGGGGCAGCCCCGCGGATTTCGTCGGCCTCCGTGCCGGGGACCAGATCCTCGCCATCAATGAGATCAGTGTGAAGAAGGCCTCGCACGAGGATGTGGTGAAGCTCATCGGGAAGTGCTCCGGGGTGCTGCGCCTGGTCATCGGCGAGGGCGCCGGCCACCCCGAGGCCTGCTCCAGCGACGACGAGGGCGGGCTCTGCGACGGCAAGGGCTGGCTGAGGCCCAAGCTCGACTCCAAGGCCCTGGGGATAAACAGAGCAGAGAGGGTTGTGGAGGAGATGCAGTCGGGGGGGATTTTCAGCATGATTTTTGAAAACTCGAGTCTTTGCATGAGCAGCCCAGAGCCCTCCAAGGGGAAACCGAGGTCCCTGTCAGAGTCGGCTGCTGGGCGGCTGGAAGACAGCCCCAGCGCCGCGTACCCCGGCCTGCTCTCCAAGGAGGAGATGGCGCGAGTGATCCACGATGACTCCGTCTTCAGCGCCGGCCCTGAAAACCTGGACAACTTTACACTGGACGCAAGCATCCTGAACGTAGCCATGGTTGTGGGCTACCTGGGCTCCATCGAGCTGCCCTCTACCAGCTCCAACCTGGAGTCTGACAGCCTGCAGGCCATCCGTGGCTGCATGCGGCGCCTGCGGGCTGAGCAGAAGATCCACTCGCTGGTCACCATGAAGGTGATGCATGACCGCGTGCTGCTGTGCTCCGACAAGGCCTGTGTGGTGGCCGAGTACCCGGCCGAGAAGCTGGCGTTCAGCGCCGTGTGCCCGGATGACAGGCGGTTCTTCGGCTTGGTGACCATGCAGACGAATGACGACGGGAGCCTGGCCCAGGGCGAGGAGGGTGCCCTGCGGACTTCCTGCCATGTGTTCATGGTGGACCCTGACCTGTTCCACCACAAGATCCACCAGGGCATCGCGCGGCGCTTTGGGTTTGCGTGCACGGCGGACCCTGACACCAGTGGCTGCTTGGAGTTTCCAGCCTCCTCGCTGCCGGTGCTGCAGTTCATCTCCGTGCTGTACCGGGACATGGGTGAGCTCATCGAGGGCGTGCGGGCCCGCGCCTTCCTGGATGGCGACGCCGACGCCCACCAGAACAACAGCACCAGCAGCAACAGCGACAGCGGCATCGGGAACTTCAACCAGGAGGAGAAGAGCAACCGGGTGCTTGTGGTTGACCTGGGCGGGGGCTTGAGCAGGCACGGCCCGGGCAGCAGTGCCGGCTGGGAGGGCGCAGGTGCCAGGAGCTCACAGTCCTGGGCTGCATCGTGGAGCAGGTCCTTCTGTCACAGCCCTGAGGGGGTTGCCTCTTTTGAGGCTGGTCCTCAGGCAGACAGGCTCCGGGACCTGAGCAAGCACCTGGGGCCAGCCTCGCATGCAGAGGGCGCCCCAGCCACGCTGCGGAGTTCTGTTCCCCCTTCCAAGAGGGGCGCTGTTGGCGCCAGCTGTGGTCTCAGCCAGAGGTGGCTGCCGGTGCATGTACTCCAGGAGTGGCAGTGCGGCCATGCCAGTGACCAGGAGTCCTACACGGACTCTACAGACGGCTGGTCCAGCGTCAACTGTGGCACGTTGCCACCCCCCATGAGCAAGATCCCTGCAGACCGCTATCGGGTGGAGGGGAGCTTCACCCAGGCTCCGCTGAGCGCCCAGAAGCGGGACTGGGCCAGGAAGGCTTTCGGGATGCAGAACCTCTTCGGGCCCCCTCGAAACATCAGAAAGAGCAAGGAGGACAAAAAGGTAAGCCTCTGGGAGCGGCTCAGGACCCCGTTCGCTGGGTTGTACACCTTGGCCGGTTGCTGATGAAATACGTGCTCAGTGCTGCCTCACCGGCCTGGTGGACGGCTCTCTGCTCCACCTGGCACAGCCTCAAGTCCTGGGCCTCACCTGTCCCCTGGGGCTGACTCTGACCCTGGTCGTTCTCCTGTCCTGGGCACCTGCTGGGTGCCTCAGGGCCTGCCGCTGCCCTCCTGGCTGCTGTGGCTGGAGATGTCTGCTTCTGCAGCCCTGGAGTTGTTACCCCAGTACAGTCTTTGCATCTGAGGCAGAAAGTTCTTGCACGCCCAAGAGCGACTTTCCTTGGCTTTCGGGTCGGAGGAGGTGGCCACAGTACAGATCCTCATGCCGCCTCCACCAGGGCCACTGCTTTGCCCTACTCCTGGGTCTGTTTCTGCTGGAAGCGTCAGACAGACGTTCCAGACACAGCTCATGCTTTTACTCTTATGCTTGAGCATGAGGGGAAAGCACCGGGGACAGGAATCCTGGGGGATCCAGTGGGCAAGGGGTGCACCTCCTGTGGCATGGATAGGGCAGGCGGGGGCCCTTGGTGACCTCACCACAGGGGAGGCATGTGAGGTGCGCGCACCCTGGGCTTTTGCTTACCCCATCTGTGTCTGCCTGTAGCTAGTCTCCAGGTGCCCCCAGTAGCTGACTCTGCTGATGATACGGGGGCCTCTCAGTGTGGGTCACTTCAGTGACTTCTGCCTATGCCCCGTCCCCTACCTCCTCTCCTCTGGGAAAGTTCCCAACTGGGTCCCGGTGCCGGCTGCAGAGCCTGGCTGGGCAGGTCGCTCCTGCCTCTGCGGGCTTGGTCTTGAGGGTCTCATCCTTGACTCTGGCTCTCTGGGGCCTCTGCTGACCACACTGTCCTTGAGGGCCAAGCTGACCCCATCCTCTGGTCCGTGGGTCGGTTCCCCTAACTTTGTGCCCTCAAGACTGGTTCGCTCTTCTAGCGCCTGATTTCCTGGTACTGAAGCAGTTAATTCTGTGTAAACCTGAGTTCTTTGTCCTGAGAAACTGAGGGATAAAATTGTGAGCAAAAGAAAGGAGCTAGGAGAGCATTGTTTTATGCTTGTGCATGGGGGGAAGCTGCGGGGGACAGGAGCCCCAGGTGACCCAAGCAGAGGGCAGGGGACAGAGCTCTTATGCTGTGGGCAGGCAGGGCTGGGGTTATGGGGCGTAAGAAGGAAGCTCGTGGGTGCTGCTCGCCAGGGCTCTCCCAGTTTCTGGAGTGGCCAGTGGGCTTTTGTGTGGGCCTTGCCGTGGATCAGCAAAGTTTGGGGACTTGTTTCGAATGGATGACTTCGTGGGTTTAGGGTCTGAATGGATTATTCAGCTGTTTCAAAAAAACCCTTATTGACATTTTGAAGTTTTCCGAGTCCAACCCAGAGGTTTGAGAGAAGCTGTGAACTAACTTACCTTCTTTTAAAAAAAAACTCTTCATCTCCCGCTTTTTTCTAGCTTTTGCCCTTTCTCTTGTATCTTTAGATTTTCAAGCTTGCGTAGCTGCACAGCCTCCTGCCTCGCACCTGTGCTGTGCCTTTCTGTTTAGCGATGGTGTGTGTTAATCTGTGAGGCTGTGGGCTGCCCTGGCTGGCACTGCCGCCCGCACTCGCTCTCGTGTGGGCCCTCACCTGCGGCAGACGTCGAGGCTGCACAGGCGGGAGGGGTCTGCGCGCACCCCGGGACCCCTTCTGCTGTGCTGCCGTGCGGGTCTCTGACTGGCAGAAGGAGGTGCCAGCTGCAGAGCCTGGCTGGGCTGTGGTGAGGCTGCGCGGGCACCGTGCGGGGAGGCCGCGTGTTTCCGAGAGCTCTTCTCTGTCTGCACGGTGCGGTTCTCACTAGTGGAAAGCACACCCTGAAAACCGCCGGAGACTGCTGACCGGTTAGGGCGGTGGGGGCACGAGGGCCGGGCGGCCGCGTTGGTGAGCACCGTCCCCAAGGTCCCCTCCAGTTCTTGGCGGTTTTTTATTATGAACGCATTGGAGAAGCAGAGGACGCACCCCTGAGGTGCCTGCTCCCAGTGTGACCACGGATAATGTTGGTCTAGCCGAGTGGAGAGTGTGACCCTGTGGATTTCCAGCCTGGTTCCCTTTCTTTTTCTGAAAGTCAAATAAAACAGTTTACTAGGTTGTTTTAGGGGAGGTCTCACTTCTGCGCCACCTGCCCTGCCTTTCCTGGTCTCCGGTGCCCCCCGAGGCCAGGCTGGACACTGAGGGAGGTGCCCCAGCCTCTGCCAGCCCCTGTGGAGTGGCCAGGAGCCCCCACCAGACTGTCACTGTCGACTGGGGGAGGCAGGGGCCCAGCCCAGCAGGGGCCGCGCTGGTCTGAGGCCGGGGGTCCGTTCTCGCTGTGAGACGCTCAGAAATGGGTCTGTGGTTGCTGCAGTGCGAGGGACGGAAGTGCACGGCACATGCTGACTCTTTGCCGGTGGCAGCAGCTTCACCCGAGCCCTGCAGCAGGACACAGCCTGGCGTTACTCCCTGGGGCCGTCTGATGCTCAGGCAGCTGGAGCCTACACGACCATGGTCCTGTCTTCTGAGTGAGCTGGGCAGTGCTTGAGAAGTGAGTGACTGTGGAGGCCGAACTGGAGTGGCCGATGGAGCCGTGGGCCCTGACTTCTCAGCACCCGTCTCAGCTGAGCACAGATGCAGCAGAGACAAGGGCTGGCAGTTGTGACTGGCGCTTCTGCAGGCCTGTCTGCTGGCGGGATGCTTGGCATGGTGCTTAGCACTTTACAGGACCCTGCCTGATCCCTGGGTCAGCCGGTAGCTGCATTTCCACTTTCCTGAGGTGGAAGTTGTGCTCCTGCCGCAGGCCCGGGTGTGTTGGCACACTTTGCTAAGTGGGTTCCCGGTGCTGGGCACGGCCTGGCCCTGCGGTCTCCCAGGGCCCTGGGGCGGCCGTCGAGGGGGATGCTGATGTCCTCTGGCTGGTGCACAGGGTCAGCGAGGTGGCAGTGACCG
>RJWM01037645.1:0-17291 GCA_004363535.1 Dasyprocta punctata | reverse complement strand
TCTGCTCATTTCTTGCCAGCATATTTAATGCCTATGAAGGAAAAATACTTTTTAAATTGAATCACAGGATTTATGAATTCATAGTATAAAGTCCTGTTCCTGCCTACAGCGGATAGAGAAACCAGAGCAAAACGCAGGGTACCCCGGCTTCACGCAGCTGTGGGCGCCCCGCAAAGCCGAGGGTACGGGCAGCCTCTCCGAGGATCCTCCGGGCAAGGAAGAGCAGTTGCGGGCGGTGGCTCTGGGTCGCACTGTGTATGCGGAGTCGCAGCGGGAAGCAGTGTCACTGCACCGCCCGGCCTGTCCCGCCCCTACCAGGTGCTGTCACAGAGCCCAGCCGACGACCCTCAAGGGCTCGCGGAGTCCAGACAGGAAAAAGAAGCCGCTGCCGACGTGGGGAGAGGCGGGCTGAGCCCCGCGCTCCTGCCTCTCTTTCGACCCCCACTGCCTTCCGCGCTTCTCCCACGGCAGCATTTCCTTCACCCTTGTTTTCCGATATTTTTTCGCAGCAGCCACGCGTGCTCGTCCTCCCGCTCTGCTCCGGGGTCTCGCACGCAGAGCGCTTCGTGGCCAGGCCGCTCCCTTGTCTCCTGCTCGCGCGGCCTCCTGGCTGTCCCCACCGTGAGCTCCACGCTGCGAGCGCCACGTGGTCTCCTCCACCGCTTCCTGCACCCGCGAAGTTCCGTCCACCGCGCCTTCAGCACCTCCCGAACAGCCTGCGTGCAGCACTGTGCTGGGCACTCCGAGATAACACAGAGCCCGGCTTCAAAAGGCCCCAACGGGAGCGAAGAGGCTGATGCTGAGACCCAGGGCTGGCACGCTGAGCTCTCAGAAGGTAAAGGCAGGCAGGGCCCCGGGCGGAGCTCTCTGAAGCGGGAGGTCCTGGGTTCTCATCTGCCTTCGCCGGCGGGCTCTCGTCCGGACGCCTTGGAGGTAAAACCGACCGCAGAGCAGGCACCGTGCAAGGTGCTGTTTCCCGCACTCTGCTCCTCACGCTCCTTTCCGAGTGCATCGTCCCCTTCCCTGTGCTTCTCGCCACCCTCCCTGTTCCCTACCTTTTCTCTCAGGAATATTCCGGTAGTTGTGGAAGTGATCCAGAAGGGAACGCCTTGAGTTTGCCTGTGAGGAGCAGACCCTTGCCGTGAACCCGGAACATGCCAAGGCAGGTGGCTTTCCTATCTCTGGATTGCTCCTCCCTCTTCCTCGGGTACCTGTGTCCCCTGACCAGTGCAAGTCAACAGATTTCCCAGGCAAGTGCGGTTCTATCGAAAGTCTACATTTTCCAAATTCTCTGAGTGGCCTAGTCTCCTCTAATAGAAACCTCAGCTAAGGCATTACATCCTTTGATCAACAGCATTTGCCTAATCTTCCTTTTCTCCCAACACCGTACTCTAGCCACCCCACCTTCACTAGAGGAACCTCTTTTCTGTACCTGTCTGTGCCTGGGCGGGCTCCCCAGCCAAGCTCTGGACAGCTCACAGAGTGATTTTCACCTGTGGCTTCATCATCAGCCACCGTACTGGGCCCTCCTGCTACCGCGGACTCTGTGTCTTCTGTTTCTGGAGCTTTGCCACCCAGTGTGGCCACATAAGAGGACTGTATCACTCAGCTTTTCTGTTACTGGGGTGTAGTACCAGACACCCACAATTTAAAATAGGAGGGGTTTAATTTGGCTCATGGTTCAGGGGGTTCAGTCTGTGGTTGGCTGGCTCCCAGGCAGATACATCACAGTGGAAGGACGTGGTAGCAGAGATGCTCATTTCATGGTGACCAAGAAGTATAGAGAGAATGCAAGGGCTGAAGAGGGAGAAATACCCTGAGGGGCATGGCCCCCAGTGACACACTTTTTCACAAGTGACCTGAACATCAATGGATCAAGCCACCCATGGGTGTAGTACCTCCATGATCCAATCATTTTCCGAAAGTCCTGCCTCTGAGCCCACAAGGTTTCTCAGAGCTGTTGCAGATCAAAACCATAGCAAGGTTCTGTGCCCGAAGTGTGTGGTGCGTATGCTGGGGTGAGTCACTGAATGAATACATGAAGACCTTTTCCACGGAGGGAATAATGTTCCCAACAAAACACAAATGCAAGAATGCTGATACCAAATGGATGTTAGGGCAAACGATAATTTTGAGACAGCGGCAAAAGCAATGCTAGGCTCCCTAGTATCTAAATACAAGCCAGGACACCAGGTGGTAATTAAGCAAAATATAACAAAACAATAGCAAAATTCCTCATCAAAATAATGTCCATTTCATGCTCAAAATGACAACTGGCTGTAATCTGCAGATTTCCACAGATATGCACATCACATCTGGCAAGTATCTGCCTAAAATCAAACTAAGGGCTTTTTTTTTTAGTGTTTTAATTTAAGAACCTAATATACAACATTTCTCTTTCATCCCTAAAGAGCAATAGTTTCTGTAAAGTTGATAGAAGAAGCAATTGAAATTTTTCTTCTAAAAGGGTATTTGGTAGTATCACGTGTTCCCTAATGCAGTACATTCTGAAAAATGCGTTGTTAGGCAACTGCATCACTGTGTGACCCTCATAGATGGTGCACACATGTTGGTAGGTGACACAGGCTAATCAGGAAATGCGTCCTATGGATGCAATCAGGAGACAGGGTAAACAGGGCATTTGTGAACTCACTTCTGGCATCACACAACATTATGTGCTATACTAAACCTTTAAAAAAATAGCTGGAAGGAGTACAGTTTAAAATAATGATGAAATGCACAGTCTAGTAAAAACTATAAACAATAACACAGTCATTTATTGTTTTGATCCAGCACTCTGAACTGTACATAATTACATGTGCTATACTTTCATGTGACTGACAATGCTGTAGGTGCATTTACACCTGCGTCGCCACAAATATGTGAGTGACGCATTTTGCTACGATGTTAGAACACCTACAGCATCACTAAGGCTTTTTAGTTTCATTATAATCTTTTGGGACTACTGTGGTTTCTGTAGTCCATCACTGGCCAGCATTTTATTGTGCAGCACCTACCTATTACTTGTATAGTTGTTAGTTACTTTTTGTTGCTGCGATAAAATGCCTGACCTATGCAATTTAAGGGTCTTGGTTTCAGGCTATGGTTGGCTGGATCCATTTGTACAAGCCTGAGGTGAGACGGAATCATCATGGCAGAAGGGTATGGTGGAGCGAAGGTAGTCACCTCATGGCAGTTGAAAAATAGACAGAAAGAGAAAGTTCTAGAGGAAAGATGAACCCTTCCAAGTCATACTCCAAGCTCCTAATAACATTCAGCTCTGAACTCATCAGTGGGTTAATCCATTGTTGAGATCAGTACCCTCACAATCCTCTCGCCGTTGCAAGATGTTCCTTAATCCAACCAGACTGACAATCCTGAGTAAGCAGCTCAAGGGTATTGCATTAATTCATTCATTAAAACATTAGACAAAATGACTCCACGATGGACTCCTTTGTAGGAAAATTACTTATGTATTGATGTGCATAACCTCTGGTTTGACCTGAGTGATTCATAGCTACTTACTCCTCAGTAGTTTTGCATAGAAGTAAGATAAAATAATGTTAGAAAGTAAATTCAAGCATGGAGACATCAGCAAAATAGAAATTTCACAGGACAGTAGAGAGGGAAGAAAGTGCGAACCCTTATTTCTTCAAGAAAACATGGTGTTAATGAGTTTCTAAACACCAATTTCTGTATAACAGAGCACACTTTAGGTGTTTTGTCCACTGTTATTGGCTGATTTCCTAATCGTGGCTGACAGATGACTGCTACCAAGCAAAACTTTGAGTACAGTCTGACCAGTCAGGAAGGGGTTTTCTTGTCATGGCGTCGGACACTCTCTCACTTGCTCGCAGTCACTTTCTAGCACGCGGAGCAAAATCCACACAGCACAAGCATTGTCTGGTGTCCTGGGAGCCCAGAGATGCACACACACGCCCCTCCCACCCAGGGCTCCAGCCAGATGAATTTGGAGCTTTCATACTGACTGACCAGAAGACTAAAGGATTCTGTAGGACAGTAGCAATGGGAACTATAAAAGGGGAGAGTTAAAGTTGAGTTTATTTATTTTAAAAATATGATGATTTTAGTTAGATTTTATGTAATTGGTAAAAAAAAAAAGAGCAAGTATGCATTGCATGCAAATAATACAATATAAAAACACCTTGCAATCCATAGGCCTTCAGCTATATTGCTCTTGAGGTCAAAGCAAAAAAAAAAAGCAAAACAAAAAAAACACCTTGCAGAATACTGTTTCCCAGAGGTCACCATTACCTGGCAATATTGACTGTATTCCAAATTGTACTTTACCCAACCTCTGATGGCCTTTAAAACATGATTAACATCCAACAGCTGCTGGTTACTTAAAAGATTCCTGAATCAGAGGGTTCAGAAAAAGTCAATTCCAGTTGCTGGTCCTTTTAGTCCTGTGGCCTGGGGTGGAACTCTTACAGTATACACTTGGTTATGTAGACAGCTATGTCCAATCAAACTACCCCAGAGACTGCCCCAGGAAAAAAAGACACAGTATTTCCTGGTTTCCTAAATGAATGCCAAAGGTGAGAGTTTCCTGATCACCCCTTCACAATGGGTTGGGTTCACTTCTACTGTAATCGAACTCTTGCATTTCTACTAGCATCTCCCCTTTAGTTGCAAATGTTAATATGACAGAATATTCCCAGCACTCTCAGCCAGGATGACAGCACATGGAGTGATGAAGTCATCTGATGTCAGGAACTGGCGCACGTGCCCGGAGCCCCTGCCGAGGCCAGGTAGCCCTCTGCTGTGTTCTCCAGCCTTACCGCTTGGACGCATCCTGCTGCCTTGCCGTGGGCCTCTTTCCCTGGGGAGACTGTTGGTCCCTGACATTATCCTCACCTTGCTTGTCGTGGCACCCACACGCTCTCCAGGCGCCGTCTCCGGTACCACCCCGCCTTCCTTTCTGTGACTCACTCATCTCAAGATGGGCCCTTTACTTTTCACTGAGGTCCTCGGGGTCATTCTCCCAGCTGCCCTCTGGTCACTAAGGAAAGCTTACTTCTCCATAGTTTTGCAAACATGTTATGCTTCACTGGATCACTTAACTATCTGTCATATGTGCACTCCCAATTACTAATAATAACCTTAGAAAGTGGAATGGACCCTTAAAGACTGTGTTGACACCCTCCGCATCTGGTGGAATATCTGACTGAGGAAATGCAAGAAACAAACCCAGATGACCGATAGAATACCTCCTGGAACATTAGAAATCTTTCTTCATCCTCCTTTTTCTTTTTTGGCATGTGTTTCATATTATCTTTGAAACTTCTATTTACGCATGACACTACTTTTATTACAATTAAGAAAGTAAAATACTTTTAGGGTAAAATATATTGAATTGACTTCTCCCTCACTGAAACAAGGATTGTCTTACTACCACTCTAGCTCCTCCTCTAAAAGTCTGTAAAATGGGTATTTCTCCCTTTTGTTAAAAATTATCTTATTCTACAGTTTTTATTGGCTCCTGACATATAAGCTCAGTAATTTATTCACTTCTTTGAAAAAACAAACATGGTTTCCCACTCTCTTGCTACCAAATGAGATACCTTATGGGGAAACTTCATTTCTTTTTCCTAATATTATTGTTTTTGACAATACTCTGAGCTCCTTCTTGAAGATTCCAATTAGGTGGAATTCACTGTGAAGAAAGGAACCAAAACAGTGTCAGGATTCTAACAGCAGACTCAATGCCGTGGAGCATCGTCAGTTTCCAGCTGTGGTGCATTTTGATTTGGCTATTGAGGCCTCGATTCACACTCTGGAGTGGATAAAAGTTTGCCTCCCTTTGTCATCGCTGAAAGTTTTCTCGAAGGCTTGATGTGAACCCTCCTCCTGTCCTCCCCCACGTTCTGACCCTTATGTTCTGTTCTAATAAACAAGGCTACGAAGTATTTGCTGATTTTCTTTTTTGCCTCTTTCAGTGGCTGCTGTGGGCAAAAGCGCTCTGACATTGATCTCATTCCCGAGACGCAGTGGCCTGAGGCTGCTCATCAGCGCAGACCTGTCAGTTTCGATTCCCTGGGAAACTGTCTTACCTCTGGGCCTGGATGTGAGAAATGACAGAGGAAGAGGAGAGCTCAGAGAAAAAGCCAGTCTCTAGCCAGACTCATCCAGGAGTCACTTACCTTCCAAACTGCAGATCAAGAGGCCTGGTAATTTTGTCTGGAGTTTTCTAGTGTCCTTCATTAAAGTTATCCTTTATTTGGGTTTTGGTTGAATTTGCATTTCTAGATTAAAAAAGCCAAAGTCATAGTATAATCCAGACAGAGTATAACTACAGTGCTGAGAAAGGAAAGCCTACAACAACAAAAAATATAAAAATGTGGCTTAGTATCCCATTGTTAGACAGTGGGTGAAATTGTTAAGACATTGGGTAATGTTAGACACTGGGTAAAATTGACACCATTCCTTTTTCTTTTCTTGATGAATTTGACTGAAATCTACGAAGGGAAATAGGTAGATTCAATTATAATTCACCAAACTGTGACATGTATCAAGCATATTATTCAATAATGATAATTCCTGACCAATTCAGTGGACTTAACTCATGCAGAAAATCCCTCCTTACAATCCACGTAACCAAAAATTCTAGGAAATAGTGCATTTTATTTTTATAAGAAATCCACTTAATGTTTTCTAGTTCCACGTGACTAATGCTTAGTTTGTATGTATGAGGTATGATTGGAAAATATGATGAATGTTTAAATTTTTAAAAATGAGTACAAGACACCCTGTCATTAATTCCCCTGAAAATACTCCCTTTTTGCTGTGAACACACTTACCGCATTGATCTTTCCACTTTCTAAAGCAGTTACAAAAGTTCCCTTTTCTGTCTTTAGTTGCGTTGTCCTGGTTGACCATATGTCCTGAATCAACTCAAAAGGCATATCTTTCTCCATCATCTTGACTTTAGGGAGGAGCCGGAAGTTGGACAGTGTCAGATCTGCTGGATATTGTGTATGAGGACACACTGGAATGTTTGTATGAGTCTATCTTTCTGTTGCATGGGGCTAGGCAGCAGAATTCACTGCATTTTTTTATCATACCTCCTAAAGACACTCATGAAAGAAGACTCTAGAATTTCTTGGAAGGTTATGAGTGATAGGATAAGTGTGAAAGTATGCTTGAAGTGAGTGGCAGTATTCTGAGACACATTAATGGCAATGTGTCATTTACTGTGATGCATTTTTCAATTTAAATGTTCATCTTATATTTTGATCAGCAGTATTTCAACTCATATAATAGAAACATAAAAATTATACATATTAGTGGACTATCGAGTTATGTTTTAATGTATGTATACATTGCATGGTTGAAAAAGCTTAACCATTTATATCCTTGAACATATTTTTGTTGAAAACTTGACCCTTTCTTCTAGCTTTTTAAAATGTACATTTCACTATTAAAGCCTTCAGTCACTCTACTGTGCTATAAGGGAAATATTGATCAGTGGGCACTAGGATAAGTTACAGTTCCATGGGAGTAAGAAGTGCTAGGATTAATTGTTTGTTTGTTTGCACTGTGGATTAAACTCAAGACATTTGCACTGAAGTACATCCCTAGTATTTTCTTTTTTAAATTTTTTGCAGAAGATGTTTCTAGGTCTCTGGACTCAAACTTGCAAATCTCTCATCTCTGCCTCACAGAGTGGTGGGATTGGGGGGGTGGATCACCAGACTAATTTAGGAAATATTTTAATACTGAGTCAAGATGACACTTTGTACTTATTCAGAAGAGTGGCTTTGGTTAAACAGATATCTTTACAGAGAGCTCACTGTTCTTTGCAGTTGATTCTGTCTTCCATCTGAAGATGTGAGCTAGGTGTGGAAACTGGTATAGTTATTATGAGAGATAATTTGAGAAGATGCCATAAAACTAAAAATAATGCCTATAATCCCTGCATTCAGGAAGCTGAAGCAGGAGAAACACTGAGAGTTCAACACCAACCTGAGCTACATAGCAAAATCAGTCTCAAAAACAAAAACAAAAGCAAAAACCCTAAAAATAAATTTAACTTTTATTCTCAGGGCTACCCTTCTAGGAATTTACTCTGAAGATAGACCCCAACAATATAAAAATATATGCCCACAAGATTATTCATCGTGGCGCTGCTTCTCACTACACAGCATTGGCGATAACATAAATTGTCATATGCAAGAGATTAGATGAATAAATTCCAGTTCATCCACCTCTTACGAAATGATTTCCACGATATGATGCTAAGAGTAGTAAAAAAGTAATTTAAAATATTTTATTTTTTTAGAATCTATGTGTTCTAAACCCATTGTCACCAAAGTAAACAGTGTAAAAATAAACCATACATTACTGAGATTACCTATAAAGGCTGTTATGAATGGAGTTGAAATACTGAGGGTAGAAGTAAAGGTCTTCTTGATTATATGTTAGGGGATATTTTTGACTTAAGATACCAAGTTAATGTATACACAGTATAAAATATGACACAAATAAGCAAGAATTGGTAAAAAATTTCTAAGATAATGTTTAAACAAAGCAGAATGACATAACTGCATTTCAAGCCAATATTATAACTACCCTGAACACAAAGAGGTTTATTTCGATAGATTTAGAATGAAGCGCTTTGACTGTTAATCTGCACGTGGAAGACAGAGCTAACTGTGGATGAGCGGTGAGCTCTGACTAGCAGGCTCCTTTCTCTTGATGGGAGTTTGCAGTTCAGACACCAACTTCAGTGTACAATGGGTGCAAGTAAAAAAATTAAGGACGATGCATATAATTAGTGACATCTTACCCAGTTAAAACAACTTGCAATATGAAAATTATCAAGAGTAAACCAAATCTTGTGAAGCTGGGTCAGAACTGAGATAGCAATATAAAGTCAAGGTTTTAAATAGTTACAAGTAACGATATGGAGATATTAAACATTTGCATCTATCCATTTTTAATATCCCCTGGTCCCACTGAACCTCCAAGCAGAGATACACTATCATCAACCAAATTTCTAGGAATTTTCTCTAGGAACTGGAAAGTACAAGTGCACTTTGGACATCTTGTAGGTCAGGAGTAAAAATCATCTCAAGATGGATGTCCAAGAATACATCAGAAAAATCAGAGCCAGACAAAAGGCTCTGAGAGATCAAAGTCAGAACAGTTCATCGTTTGAGCAATAATAACTATAACAGATAATGGCATTTTCAGTGGGGTGAGCATACATGGCGTATGTTTGTTCCGATGTAAATAAGGACTGAGTGAACAAATGGGGCAGAAGATACAGATTTTCCTCAGAATGGAATGGTATTATATGTATGAAATAAATGATAGAAGTGGAAAGCTCTGTTCAGCAAAAATCTTAGAAATAATAGTGTTAAAAAGCCAGGCATGGTGGCACATGCCTTTAATCCCAGCACTGAGGAGGCTGAGGCAGGAGGGTCGTTGTGAGTTTGAGACCAGTCTGGGCTACAAAGTGAATTCAAGGCCAGCCTGAATTGCAAAGTGAGACTCTGTCTCAAAAAAATAGGGGCTGGGGATTTAGCTCAATGTCGGAAACACCTGCCTGGCAGGTGCAAAGTTGTGAGTTCAATACCCAATACAAAAATAATAATAATAATAATAATTGTGTTAAATAAAGCCATAATTATGGATTAAAAATCATAGATGTTTGTTGAATAGGTGTAATGGTTGATTCATTCTGTCAATTTGAGAAGTTTAGAAGTTTAACTAAATGACTTGTCAGAAGGCCAGGGTCCTCACTTTTTAAACATCCTGAGCTCTGACAGAGGAGGGCAGGGAGATAAAGTCAGTG
Organism: Dasyprocta punctata; assembly: GCA_004363535.1. Classification (NCBI taxonomy): domain Eukaryota; kingdom Metazoa; phylum Chordata; class Mammalia; order Rodentia; family Dasyproctidae; genus Dasyprocta; species Dasyprocta punctata. Next base: position 7,471 of record RJWM01037645.1, on the reverse strand, counting down.
CTATCCGCACTGCAAGGTGGGGACCCTACTTACAGCATAAGGGAAGAAAAGGGGCCTAGTCCCCTCCCCTTTTGCTCTTGTTGCTTTTGCTATATTCTGCTGCCATGAGCTGTTGCCCCTCTGTCATGCAACCCTCTCTTGGAGCCAGCTGAGTATGGACTGAAATCTCTACAAACTGTGAGCTAAATAAATCTTTCCTTCTTTAACTTTGGGTGCCATGTATTTTGTTCCAGCAACAAGGTAAAAGTAACTAGGACAGCATCTGGTATCAGAGAAGGGGGATTATTGCTGTTATTATACCTGACCATGTGGTTCAAAAGTCTTTGGGAATGAATTGCGGAAAGAGTTTGGAAAGGTTCAGAGAACCTGAAAGAGTAGAGCTGGAACAACTTAGGGTGTTCTGTATGGGAGATTCTGGTCAGAGTTCAGAAGGTCAGAAAACTGATGAAGAACAGGCTCAGGAGGTTTCCGCTGGAAGGAAGGACTGCATTGGCTGTTGAATCCAGATGGTGTGTGTTATGTCTGTGCAGAGAGTTAGTCTGCATTTTGCTCATGTCCAGAGATTTCGCCTGATGCTGAGATTAAGGGAGGCAGTCTAATTAATCTGGCACAAGAAATTTCAAGGCAGTTGAATGTTGAGGCTGTGGCAGGTCTGCTGTTGGGGACTTTTAGCCTGATCTATGTTGTGAATCAAAAACAAAGAACCCAGCAGGATGCTGTAAAATGTTGTGTGTTTGGCCAGAAGGGAAGCTCCTATAAAGCTGTGCACTGCAAAGATAGAGCAGAGGAGATCTTGAGTGGTGAGAAGGAACAGAGGAATATAAAATATGGCCTGAGAGCATCACAAGAAGCAGCAAGTCTCCCCCTATTGCAGCCTCAAACTGCAAAAGTGAAAGACTTTACTTTGAGGCAAAAGCCAAAAAGCATCATGTTCTTGAATGATAGCGCCATAAAAAAATTGTCCCTCAGAATTAGATTCAGTGTGCCCAGCAATCCAGGCACTCTGCCCCTACAGCCAAGAGACAAAATGTCCTGGCTACTGCTCTAGCTGGCAGCAGACCTTGGCATCATCCATGTGGTGCTGGTTTTAGGTGCATGCAAAATGCAAGTGTCATCAGGTCAAAAGGGCTTCTATTTTTAGAAGGCTTTTTAGAATTTTAAGGGCTGGAAGCCAGGCAGTGTTACCCTGAGAGGGCAATATGTGAAGCTGTGAAGGTGAAACCAAAGGTACAATAGAGACCCCAGAAGTTTTGAGAAGCCAGGAACGTGGATCATCTGAGGAAAGCTGCAAGGAGAGAGCATTGCAGGCCTAAGAGAGAAGCCGTGGGAGCTACAACCACCAGAAGAGTCAGAGGGGCAGAGCCAGTCAAGCCCTTTGGAGCTCACAGTTTGCCACAGATTGCCTCAGATGCTGCATAAGGAACTACAGGTCTTAATGTTTGCCCTGCTTGACTTTGTACTTGCTTTGATCCCAATCCTTTGTATTCCCATTTGTAACTTTTGGAATGAAAATGTTTATCTTGTACCATTGAATGTTGGAAATGTTTAACTTTGTGTTCATTTATACAAAGACTGGCAGCAGAGTCTGCTTTAGATCTCAGAAGAGACTTGGGACTTGGACTTTTCAGCAATGCTGAAACTTATGACTTTGGCAACTCTTAGAGATAAACTAAATGCCTTTTGCATAAAGGGATGCACATGAGTCTTTGGGAGACATGGGGTGAAATGTTATGTGCCTAATGTAATATAATGTTGATAGAGTTAATACTAGTTCTAAAGGATTACTAAACTTGTGTTATAATGTTCGAATTGTGAAATGATAAGAGTAAGCCTGTCTTTGTATCTGGAAACTGGTTTAAAGGAATGTGACAAGTTGCCACGTTGACAATGGATGGATTGCAAAGGTTGATACACTGTGTCAGTTTGAGAAGTTTAGAAGCTTATCTAACTCAGCAGTTCTACATCTCAGGGTGTAGAAGGCATAATAACTAAGACAACAGGATATTTACTTGTTCTTAAAGTATCTTCCTACAATTCATTAGTAAGTGATTCATTAGTTATTAAGGAAAGACTAGCAACTTCTAAGTGGAGTTTAGCTCAACTAAGAACCAAAGTCAGTATCATCAAGGGTGGACCACACAGACCCTGATACCTACTGATTAAATCCACTAAGAATAATACAGTGTCATTTCATTGTCGAGGGATAGGATTCTTTGTCAGGGAGGGGTTCTGAACAAAAACATATGGATAAAGGTGAGTAAATTCAATCTTGAGATATCAGACATTTTTAAAATCCAAGAATATTCTTCAAATTAAGTGGGCAATACTTTCATAAATTGTGAAGTCATGAAAAAGTGTATCTACTGTATGTAGAAATGCCGTTAGAAAATGTTTTATGTTTGGCCTTAAATACTGCTTCGGGATTTGATACGTCAGGATCTCTGATGCATCCCTTTCTTCAATAACAAGAAGAACACATAGGAAGCTGAGTGACTCCGAAAGTCCATTATCATTCTTAAAGTGTCTAGTGACGGAACAGTGGTGTAGAGAGTACTTCATTAACTCTGATACCCAAGGAGTCCAGAGGCCACTGAGACAGACCATCTTCCCCCACAGCCCCCTGTCAATCCAGCAGCAGAGGAGGACAAAGGAAAACGTAAATGTGTGGTCTCCTTAGCTCAGCTCTTCTAGTTGCCCTAGTACTCTCCTTTCTGCTGATATTATTGATTTTATTCATAAAAAATAACCTTTCAATGATGGCAGGCTTTGAATGTTGCCATCCAGAGCAAGAAAACATTTTCTTCCTGAGACTAATTGGTCACGCCAGGAAGAGCGTATTCTTATTAGATAGAAGGGGCATGATATTAGCTTTCAAATCAGATACTCGAAGGACATATATCTGGTTCATTAAATTATTTGTGTACAGCTGTTTCCAGAAATCTCATTTTCCACAAATGTTACAAAATTTCAAAGTTGATGAGGCTAGTATGCCCAGCAGACCTTATCAAACGGAGTAGTTTTTCTATTTCAATGCCCTTGGTTACAGCTCTCCTTGGGATTTGAGGGTCCTTAGTGAAGCACTCTTGTGCCGAAAGGTTGTGAGCTGGTGTCTGCTCTCACAGAAGAACGCCCTGAAAACTTGTTTTTCCTTTCTCTGATCTTTGTCAGTAACAGTTGACATGATCAACTGTCAATCTCTTGTCCAATTAACAAAATGTATATTTAATCCCTATTTCTACTCATAATCGTAGTAGAGTAAAAGAGTCTCTGCATTGGGAGCTATTTTAGTCATACTCAGCAGTTGTGATCAGTCTCCTCTTCCTCCTCTTTTCAAACTTGTTTCAGTTGCCTGGAATGCTCATCTCTGCATTTCGGTCATACAATCCCTTCTTCCCTCTGGTAATCAGGATGAGCATCTCACCCTGCCAACCAGTTCTCTCAGAGGACTTTTTCTGCCTCCTGCATGTACCTGTTTATAATTTTATCAAAGCATATGTTTTGTGTCAGATATATCCAGTTCATTTATATTTCTTATCCTATTGGTCTAGGGTCACGGCTACAGGAATCAATGTGTATCTCATCACTTACACACTTGTTCAAACAAAAAGAAAAAAGTGAACATATGTAAGATGCAGGTACCTTATCTCTGGAAAATTGGGTTTTTATGCATTGAGTAGGATGCAAGCATGCAAAGAGTCTGTGAATTATAAGGCATTGTGTGAAATATGCTCTGTGTTATGAGGCATAAGCTAAATATATGATGAATTTTTAAACACAAGTCATTTATTATAGTAAAAGGTGCATTGCCATTAATACCCCCAAATACTCCTCTTTGTTTCAAACATACCTTCCTTCTTCTTAATGTCTAGGCAATTCTTTTGTGAGTGTCTTTATGAAATGTGATTTTTAAAATGTTGAAAGCTGCTGCCTAGTGCCACCCAGCACAAAGGCATGGCTGTAAAACACTACTCTGTGTCCTTACCCACCTATTCGACAAATCTGGCACCACGTGATTTCTGACTTCTCAAAGTCAAAATGACCGGGGACAGTAAATGTATTAAACAACTTTAAGACAGCAAGGTAGCCATGACAGTACCTTAAAAAAGCCAAAGAATATTTCAGAACTCTTAGAAAGAGGAAAGAACGATGAGATAACTTTGTTTGAAGCAAGAGAAATTTCTTGAAGTGGGTTAATGGCTATTTGTCTTTTACCATAATAAATCTTTTAAAATGCAAAAGTTAATTGTATTTTTTAATCATATCTCATACTGGCTAGATTTCAGTAACTCTAGTAAACATATAATGAGCGCATGTTGAATGACTATTTTCAGGGATTAATTTAATGTGCTAATTTGACTGTACTAAAAGGTTCCTAGACAGTTGGTAAAACATTATTTCTGGGGCATCCGTGAAAATGTCCCTGGTGGGGGTTGGTTCTGAGACACCAGACTGAATAAAGACAACTGGTCTCAACGATGATGGCAGGCGTGGTCTGGTCGGCTGAGTCTCAATATACGCAAAAAGACAGAGGAAGGACGAACACCTTCTCTCTGCTTCAGCTGACACATCCGTCACTCTGGGTCCTTAGCTACACAAGCGAGACTGCTTCTTGCAACCTCGGACTGCACCTTGTGCTCCTGGCTCTCCTGGGGCTCAGGATTTTGGTCGGGGCTGCAGCTGCATCACTGGGGGTCTTCAGTTTCCATCCTGCGGGTGCCGGATCCACGGAAGCCTCCCTGTCACAAGTACCAAGTGGATCCTGAGTTGGACAGAGGTAAGCATTGGACAGATAGCTGTGCAGAGATAAAAGTTGTATATATTCATAAAACACACAGCTGACTTTCATTGGAATCTAACATACTCCATTGGTTTAGTTTTTGGCGCTTTAATATACAGAATTTACCATAAAAGATAACCCAGGCAGAGAAAGCAGTCAAAGACAGAATGGAAAATCAAAATTTCAATTTATTTTATCTGACCCTCTGTGAGTATGTTTTTTTGTTTGTTTGTTTTTGTTTTTGTTTTTGTTTTGTTTTTTTTGAGACAGAGTTTCATGAAATTGCCTAGGCTGTACTGGTACTCTGGAGCTCAAGTGATCCTCCCAGTTCAGCTTCCTGAGTGCTGGCACTAGGAGCTCACAAGACTGTGCTCAGCTTGTGAATTCATTCCAATGTGAAGAGACATATTAAGTCATAGCTTTCTTTTAACAGGTGGCAGGTAAATGGCAGGCAGTAGTGGACTTCTGGATTTTTACCATCTTGATGCAAAAGGAGTGGGGTTCAGTTGGTATTTTTAATCCTCAGAATACAACAGGTACACTTACAATGCCTGAATCCATGACTACTGAAAAAAAGGGTTAGCACCAAGGCTTGCACCTAGGAAACATAAAGAAACAAATCCCCACTGGAATCCTATAGACTGAAATGCCACTAAATTAGTCCAATTGTCAGCACCAAAGGAAGATTGACAAAGCACATTTGTGGATGCCATTAAATAAATAAAGTTACTTCTTCATTATCCAACACATACATTAACTTCTCAGTCAAAATGGTTACGCACAGTCTTCCCACCTAGATTCTCAAGGAAAGGAATATTTACTATTTACCTTCAGCACCCAACAAATCTGTCCTGTGTCACTATGCAGATTTCAATGCTTAATGCATGGCACATTATATTGTTTCTAATGATAGCACACTACATCAAAGAAAGCCCTTTATCAACAACTTCACTTATAAGGATTTTCAATTTCATGGGTTATTCTCATGAACCAAAGTTAGAAGAAAGGAAAAAGATAAAGAATGGTAGAAAAAAGCAAGTAGACAAAGGGGAAAAAGAATAAAAGAAGATTAAGATAGGTTCCAAGAAGCTGGTTCTAACCATTTGGATATTTTTCAACACTGCTTGGAAAAAAGAAGGCTAAAAAACAGGTCTGAATAAATTGCATGCACTTAACTTTTTGCTAATTTACAAACTAGAACATTCTTAGCTAAAATAAAAGAAAATGGTTAGAGGCAAAAAAAATTTAAAAAGGAGATACACTTGCATGGCCCTCTGAGCTTTGCAGCATGTTATATAATCAGCTCACATTCAAGAGGCCTGTGTTCAGTTATTTAGTTGGCTCTCTGTTGCAGGAAAATGCTGGTTATATTGTGTTTTCTTCTTAGCATAGGCTCCAGGCTATCCTAATTAAACAATAAAATTCTTGTTGTCAGCAAAGATGGCATTAAATTCATAATAAGTTTGGATTTCTTCTTTTTTTTTTTGGTTGGGCAAAAGTAAAAGTAGGGTTACAGGAAAGAAAGGATTGATATATTTCTTAAAGACATCAAGGAGACTTTTAAAAGTGGAACTACAAGCACCAGTGCACCTGGGGAACAAAAGCAACTGGTCAATGTCTGTGTCGACTCCGATCCATCGCCTGATTTCTGAAGTGCCTTAAATTCACCTGACTTTAAGAAATCAGCCCATCAGCCCACATTGAAATCAATGATTGTCATGATGAGAATATTCTGAGAAATAACGGCTTTTTTAATCAGGGCTGTAAAATTCCTGAAAGGCAATTTTCAATATAGACAGACTTGTAGACTATTAGGGTAAAAAAATTTTATATGTGGAAGGAATCTCAGTGTAGAGACAATTCATTCTTACAATCATGAACATATATCACTGACTCTATGACCCAATGATGATGGAGAAATTAGACCTAAACTAGAGGAAAGATATATCCCAGGTCCCAGGAAGGTAGTCTCATAGCACTATCCATATTTTCCAACCTCCACTTTCCAACTTCTCTGACCACCAGGAAATAGGAAACTTAGGCAGAGAAGGAAAAGCTGTCTGGCCTTTTGGCTTCATGCATGGAGACAGACCGACAGAGGGACTGAAAGAGGTTTGTGTTCCTTTTGTGGTTCATGAAGCTGAAGCAAATCACTAGGTCAGAATTGCATGGTACGTCCTGAAATTCTCAGTGGACAGCTAGGTACCATTCCTTGAGGACTGACTTTATTTCACAATATTTTACAAGGCCAAAGCACTGAATTTTGGCTTCTTTGCAGTTCTGTTTTGGAGATCAACCTTATGCCATCATCCTATGCAATAGAAGACATTAAATTAGCATTAACAGTTTCTATCTTCATTTCTATATTTTCTTATTTTTTTATATTGTTTTTTATAATACGCCATCACATATGTATGTTAGCTCCATTTTTCTTTTCCAAATCTATCAGATGCCATAGCACATGGGTCAAATTAAAGGAACAAGCAGATTTGGAGTTATTTTATGAAAATCATCCTCTGTCAAATCCTCTGTCCAGAAACTGCTACAGTAAAGAAATTTATGGAAACCTGTGCTCCACTTCTGACCTTCAGTTCTTCAGTTAATATTAGTAAGAAACTCCTGTGTGCCAGGATCTCTGCTAGAAACTGAGAGCACAAATCATGTTTCAGTTTATTGCCAAATGCATAAATTTTT
>RJWM01037644.1:6035-17458 GCA_004363535.1 Dasyprocta punctata | reverse complement strand
ATGGAAATTAAATAATACTCTCTTAAATAACCAATGGGTCACAGAAGAAGTTAAAGAAGAAATTAAACAATATCTACAATTGAATGAAAATGCAAGTACAAATTACCAGAACCTGTGGGACACAATGAAAGCAGTCCTCAGAGGGAAATTTATAGCACTAAACTCTCACATCAGAAAAATGGAAAGAACACACATAAACAACCTAATGCTGCACCTCAAACTTCTAGAAAAAGGAGAGTAAGTCAAGTCCAAAGCCCAAAGAAGGGAGGAAATCATTAAGATTAGAGCAGAAATTAATGCAATTGAAACTAAGAAAACAATACAAAGAATTAATGAATCAAAGAGTTGGTTCTTTGAAAGGGTAAATAAAATTGATAAACCTCTAGCCAACCTTATCAAAAGAGGAAATAAAAAACTCAGATTCATGCAATAAGAAATGAAAAGGGTGAAATCACTACAGACCCTGTGGAAATACAGAAGATCATCAACACCTACTTCAAAAACCTTTACTCACATAGATTGGATAACACAGAAGAAATGGACAGATTCCTAGAAACCTATGAATTACCAAAGCTGAATCAAGAAGATGTAAAGCTGCTGAATAACCCAATTTCAGCTAACGGAATTGAAAATGTAATTAGGACCCTACCAACAAAGAAAAGCCCAGGCCCTGATGAATTCACTGTTGAATTCTACAAGAAATTCAGGGAAGACTTAATGCCAACACTCCTCAAACTCTTCAATGAAATTGAAAGGGAAGTATGTCTCCCTAACTCATTCCTGGAAACAAGTATTACCCTAATACCAAAACCAGAGAAAGACCTAACCAAAAAAGAAAATTACAGGCCACTCTCCCTAATTGTATTGGGTGATAATGCAGTGTACCCCCAAGTCCTCATATAATTTTGAAGGGGCTGAGTTACTGGTTTGTTATTGGTTTGTTGATTGACAATGTGAGCGCTATGCCCAACCAGGGGTGGAGCTGACATACAGCATAAGGGAAGGTGGGTCTTCCCCTTCCGTCTTCTCTCTCTCGCCAGTGCACCTTGCAGCTTGCAGCCGCCATAAACAGCAGGCCCGCCATGCCACGCTATCTTGGAGCTAACTTATGGACTGAAACTCCAGAGAAACTGTAAGAATAAACCTTTCCTTCCCTAATTTTGGGCATCAGGTATTTTGTCTCGGCAACAAGTGAAAAGTAACTAAGACACTAATGAACATAGATACAAAAATCGTCAATAAAATACTGGCAAATAGAATACAGCAAGTTATCAGAAAGATTATACATCATGATCAAGTGGGATTCATCCCAGGAGTGCAGGGATGGTTCAACACACTCAAATCAATAAATGTAATATACATATCAACAGGGCCAAGGACAAGAACCACATGATCATCTCAATAGATGCAGAAAAACTTTTGACAAAATCCAACACCCATGCATGATAAAAACCCTACTGAAAATTGGAATAGATGGTCTTTACCTCAAACTGATAAAAGCCATGTATCATAAACCAACAGCCAACATCTTACCAAATGGAGAAAAACTGAAAACTTTCAACCTAAAATCAGGAACAAGACAAGGATGTGCATTATCACCACTCCTATTCAATATAGTTCTAGAAATATTAGCCAGAGCAATTAGACAAGAGAAAGAAATAAAGGGAATAAGGATAGGAAAGGAAGAAGTGAAATTATCATTATTTGCAGATGATACGATACTCTACATAGAAGACCCCCAAAGATCCACTAGAAGACTTCTAGAATTAATAACTGAATTCAGTAATGTAGCTGGATACAAGGTGAACACTCAAATATCAACAGCATTCCTGTACACAAGCAACAAAGTCACTGAGAGAGAAATAAGGGAAACCACACCCTTCACTATAACATTAAAAAAAAAATGAAATAGTTAGGAATCAATCAAACGAAGGAAGTAAAAGATCTATACAGTGAAAATTACAATACTCTAAGGAAGGAAATCGAAGAAGATCTCAGAAAATGGAAAGATATACCCTGTTCATGGATAGGAAGAACAAGCATCATGAAAATGGTCAGTCTCCCAAAATTATTATACAGATTTAATGCAATCCCAATCAAAATAACACTTGCCTACCTCACAGAGCTAGAGAAAGCATTCCTGAAATTCAACTGGAACCAGAAAAGACCTAGAATAGCAAAGGCAATTCTGGGCAACAAAGGTAGGGCAGGAGGTGTCACAATCCCCGACTTGAAGCTATACTGTGGTAAAATCAGCATGGTACTGGAATCAAAACAGACCTGAAGATCAATGGAATAGATTAGAAGATACACCCACAACTACAAACACACTTAGCCACCTCATCTTTGACAAAGGGGCCAAACATGTACATTGGAAGAAAGATAACCTCTTTAACAAATGGTACTGGAGAAACTGGCTTTCTATATGCTGTAAACTAAAACTACATGCATGTCTATCACCATGCACTAAAATAAAGTCAAAATGGATCAAAGATTTGAATATTAAAACAGAGACACTAAACTTACTAGAAGACAGAGTAAGTAAAAATCTTGATGACATAGGAGTAGGCAGAGAGTTCATGAACAAACATCAAATTGCACAGGAAACACTTTCCAAAATCAACAACTGGCATCTCATCTTACTAAAAAGTTTTTGCATGTCAAAGGAAATCTCCAACAGAGTGGAAAGAAAACTCACGAACTGGGAAAATATCTTAGCCAATTGTCCATCAGACAAAGGACTTCTATCTAAAACATATAAAGAATTAAAAGAAATCAGGCCCCTAAAATTCAAGAACCCAATCCAAAAATGGGCGTCTGAGATGAATACACACTTCTCAGAGAAATACAAATGGCAAATAAATATATGAAAAAATGTTCAACATCAATGGTCATTCGAGAAATGCAAAGTAAAACAACACTGAGATTCCACCTCACTCCAGAAAGAATGGCCAAGATAAAAACATCAACCAGCAACAAATGCTGGAGGGGCTGTGGGAAAAAAGGAACTCTTCTCCACTATTGGTGGGAGTATAGACTGGTGCAACCATTGTGGAAAACAGTGTGGAGATTCCTCAAGAAGCTAGGATTAGAGATCCCATTCAACCCAGCTATCCGACTTCTGGGTATTTTCTCAGAAGAATTGAAAACAACGTACCACAGTGATATTTGTGCACCCATGTTTATAGCAACCCAATTTGTAATAGCCAGATCTTGGAAACAACCCAAGTGCCCATCAATCAAAGAATGGATAAAAAAGATGTGGTATTTTTATACAATGGACTACTACTCAGCTATTAAGAAAGATTGCATTGAGACTTTTTTAAGTAAATGGGCACGAGTTGATACCATACTCATAAGTGAGATAAATCAAACCCACATGTGTAAATACCATATTGTCTCCCTAGTGTAAGAAACTGAAAAAGTACATATGGTCCAAAATCTATAATAAAGTACTGTGGAAGGGTAAAAAACAGCTCAAAGAGAATAAGTAATTGGGAAGGGAAAAGGGGGAAAGAGGGAAGGGAAAAGGAAAAGATATAAATCTGTATATATGTATATGTAAGATAACTAAAACATATACACTGCTGAATGTATTCGTTATTGAGAAAGAACAATGAATACTCATATGATTAGATCAATTTTACATGTCTATGTCTGTTAATGTAATCAACCATTTTAAAGATAATGATACACAATATTGCAACCATTGTCAAGTTTCTATCTTCCTATTTTGTAAACCTGCAATGTTACTGTTGTGCATTTACTCTAGTCGATTGTTTGTCTCTTTTGCTTTTTGTCTTTGTTATATGTGTCTTTTTTTCTCTTAAATAAAAAAATGAGCGTTTCAAGGAGATAAATTGTTTAACCTATTTTATGCATAACACAATGTACATACATGTAGAAAAATCTTATAGCAGCTCATTAACAGGCATAATTTAATGATTTTAATTTTACTTAAAATAAATTTTATTTAAATGAATAAAAGGTACAGAACATTGTGCTACTTGCAACTGGAAGATATTTTGAGTAATGGAACCTCATTGAGAGCCAAGAAGCAATTCCACATGAACGCTCTCCACTGATCTTCAACACACGCGAGCAAGGAGAGTCAGTCTGGCAAATGACGTTAGTGAACACTGAGGGTGAACAAGCAAAGGCATGAAATGAAAGCCTCCACTGACACCATGTAGAAAAATCAACTCGAAACAGATTAAAGATAGGAGCATAAGTCTTGATTGTAGAACCCTAGAGCAAATGTAAAGGGAAAAGATTCAGGACTGTGAGCTTGGCCATGATTTCTCAGATGTGGCACCCAAGCCAAGTGACTAAAAACAAAAGAAAAGAAGCGGGAGCACATCAAAATAGAGAGCGTCTGCACAACAAAGAGTAAAGTTCAGCGAACAGAAGAGAAAACCTACAAAATGGAAGAAAATATTCAGTCTGTTATAGGATTAACAATGAAAATATGAATGAAACATTTACAAGTCAGTAGCAAACTACACATAGTTCATAAAGAGACAGAACACTTGTATTTACTTTTCTTCAGTGAAAACATGGTCATCAGGGTTATAGACATTCCTCACTTAAGGATAGACCTCAGTTACCGCAAATGGGTTATTAAATGAACTGGTCACATAAATAACAACTCACAGACAGTAGGTACATCACAATACTCAGAACAAAGCAGTGATCAAAGGCAACTCCACCTTGATGATTTTGCCTTCATTGCTATGACTCTTCTGTGCAGGACTGTCACGTATAGCAGAACATAAAACTGCAGTACCGTTCTCTCCAATACAGTCAGCAAAAATGACAGTGCTGTGTAAATAAGACACACTGTGCAGAAAAGACATTGAGGCTCTATAAATAAGATGTACAGAAGTGTACAACAGAAGAGATGCTTCGGATGCCCCAGCTGTACTTCATCAGCCAGAAGAGCACACCTTGGTGTTTAAGCACAAACAGTCATTAAAAGGCAGGTTTTAAATGAGGAATATCTGTATATGAAAGAAATTCAACTTCACTGATCATCAGAGAAATGCAAACCTAGAATATTTTAAGCAATGTAATATTACACTGCAAATATGTATAGTTCCAGTAACAAATTAAAAATTAAAACTAAAGCTCAGAAGAAATATATATATATATATATTTTTTTTTTTTGCGGCACCGGGGATTGAACTCACAGCCTTGCGCCTGCCAGGGCAGGCGTTTAAGCCACTGAGCCAAACTCCTGGCCCTCAGAAGAAATATTTTGAACAGAGGCACAAGCATGCTAATCAACCCATAGCAGCAGAACAGGCCTTACCCCAGGATGTCAGGCTTGTTCATTATGGAGAAAATCATTATGCTTCTATTTGGGAGATAATTGAGGACTGTTCCCCTAGGAATGTCTGTTGGCTTCAACAGTGAAATGACTGGATAAAAACAACCTCACTAAGACGTCTTTGCTCTGCACACACACTAGTGTTTGCTGTTACTTCAGTAAGAGAACTTTTCAGATAATTTGAAACATATTCATGGAACTAAAACCTAAAATTTCAGCAGTATCTATGTTATATTTATAAAATACTTTGCTCCTGAACACCAAGATTCAACATTGCTTTGGGGTCCCAAGTATGAATAATGTGGATTCATTAGGAGCTAATTTATCCAGAGGTTTGCCTAGGAACTTAAGCAAACACTCTTGAAATAAAAGAAAACAATATTGTTTAATTTATACTTGTATAAGTAAGTAAGAGGGCTAGGTATACAGTTTTTAATTCTGCTGACTGATTAAGATGGCTCAAAATCAGAATAAATCACAGAATCTATCAATAGAGGGTAAGGAAACGTCTGATATATTCAGTTGTCTGGAGACTCATATTTTTATTTGTTTGTTTGTTTGGTACCAGAAATCAAATTCATGATCTCATGCTCGCCAGGCAGGTGCTGTGCTGCTGAGCTATATCCCCAGCCATATATTTTGATTTTATAATTAAAATTATCAATAATTCTTTAAAATTTGTATCAGTGATATCATGTAATATTCACTTAGTATTACTTTTATTTCCTATTTCTCCAATTTTGGTTATTTAAAACTATTGACACACATCGAGTTTTTTGCTTGCCTTAATTCCCCGGGGTCCGTGGATTGTCCAGTAGTACCATGAAGTAATTCACACTAAAAATCTGGCACGAACAATGAAAATTACGATGCACTATAAGAAGACCAAGGACTGAGTCTTAAGTCTATAATTATTGACCAAGGAAGTTTCCATGACATGTCCATTCCTGCAGCATGTTCTCAGTAAGTGACTGTCATCGTTTCTCTTGCAATTTGCAAATTTAGAGTCACATCATACAACTCGAGATACTTGGAATTTTAAATCTTCTATTGAATTGGCAATTTCAGTAGAAGATTTACATTTTTATTTTAAAAAGTGGTCCTGTTTTTACTCAATCTTCAAGTATCACAGTGATTTCTGTTGAAAAGTCTAAATCCCTTGAATATGTGCCAATATTAACTTCCTTATACTGTTATAAATTTTCTTTTGGGCAGGTAGTGGAAATAAATGTTTAGATAAATTAGCTAAGTGATTTTATCTACTTAAAGCAAATAGAAGTCATCTGCAATGTAAAAAGGGGAAATATGGTAAATTGTATGCATGTTTTTTTAAAACTCCTGCAATTCACAAAACAGTATAGCCTAAACAATATTTCAGATATATGACTGTTAGTGGAAGAAAAATTTTTAATTCAAACTATCTTCCATTGCATTTAGTTGTCTTGGGATGCTTTACAGAGCCAAGAAATTAACCTTATTTTATAATTATAGTTTTTGAAAAATTCAATATTTGCATAAATTTCCATCAAATGTTAAGTGCAATCCCATAAAATAAATATTAATGTTTACAGTCTTGTTTTCACAGGTTAAATCCTATCAGACAGCGGATGACAGACTTAGAATTGTGATTCTATTTCAGTGTCACATCCTTGATATAACAGGTACTTAATATTATGAGATAAGGAGTATTTTAAATAGATGCATCATTTTCTAATGTTATTTAGTATGAAAGGAGCTAATACAATTCAGGGGAACATTAACCAGTCAGCCTGATATTTAGGACACATGGCCCTACTTTACAAAGTGTGCAGGCACACAGTTTGCCCTTGATTATGCATATGACTACTCCTCTCAGTCCTATTTGGATCCGTTGTGGGAAATTTTATGCTGCTTACACACACACTCATATATGTATGTTTATTGAAGCACTTATTTGTTTTTGTTGTTTAAGGTTGCAGTGGGGTTCATGCTCTCCTAGTAACATAATCTACCACTGATGAGTATCTTCAGGTTTGCCCTGTACGTGGCAGCATGAAGAATCTCACTGAAGTCACCGCATTTGTGCTGAAGGGATTCACTGACAACCCTGAGCTGCAACTCGTCCTCTTCTTCGTCTTTCTAGCAGTTTACCTTTTCACTCTCCTGGGAAGTTTAGGGCTGATTGTGCTGGTCATTGGGGATTCTCGACTGCACAACCCAATGTACTATTTTCTGAGTGTCTTGTCCTCTGTGGATGCCTGCTATTCCTCTGTGATTACCCCAAATATGTTGGTAGATTTCATGTCAAAGGAGGAAGTCATTCCACTCCTTGAATGTGCAGAGCAGATGTTTCTGGCTGTGATGTTCGGAACCACAGAATGCTTTGTCTTGGCGGCAATGGCTTATGACCGCTACGTGGCCATCTGCAGCCCGCTCCTGTATTCTGTAAGCATGACACCCAGAGTCTACGTGCTGCTCATCATCACTTGCTTCCTAGGGGGGGTTCTGCATGCCACTGTGCACACGGCGGGCACGTTCAGACTGTCCTTCTGTGGACCTAATGTCATCCAGCACATCTTCTGTGATGTCCCTGCTCTGCTTGCAATTTCTTGCTCTGACACTCACACAAACCAGCTTCTACTATTTTATTTTGCTGGCTCTATTGAGATGTTTATGGTAGCAATCATCCTGATCTCCTATGGCTTCATTCTGTCAGCTATTCTCAGGACACACTCTGCAGAAGGGAGAAGAAAGGTCTTCTCTGCATGTGGTTCTCACCTCACTGCAGTGTCCATTTTCCATGGAACTGTTATTTTCATGTACGTGAGACCAAGTTCCAACTACGCCTTGGAGCACGACATGGTGGTGTCCATATTCTACACCATTGTCATTCCCATGCTGAACCCCATCATCTACAGTCTGAGGAACACAGATGTCAAAGAGGCGATGAGAAAAGGGTTTGGGAAAAAACAGTTCAGGAAAAAAGTGCATTTCTCACCGTAAAATTTGCACTAAAATTAAAACTGAGATTTTGCATGTCAGTATAAAGAGAATATGATGAGCATGTTTAATTTACTAATGTGAGTCTCTCCTTCATGACTATTTAAAATGAAGAACACAAGCAATCCTCTCCAGTGATGCATTGAAACCAGAGATAAAATGTCATCCATTTGTTTTTATGATGTTCATTAGAATATATATATGTTTTTCCAGACATAGATGCTGGTACTAACTTTAAAGCACAAACTGCATAGGACTGCATGTTACTTTCAATGTGCCTTGTATACCTTCTTTAGCCTGTCTAAATTTTGTTTTATGGTTTCTCCTAACTACATTTATAAGTAATTTTGTAGTTTTGGCTTACTGGTTTAATTTACACTTTGCAATCAACAGGAAATAAATGCTGCCCCACAATCCCAGACCATTTTCCCTAGAATCATTGGCAATTAACTCCTATTTGAGGCAATTTTGCTTCACACTTTGTGCCACACAGAGGCTGCATCCTTGTTTGTTATCTTCACATTTCTGGGGTCCTCACTGGGCTGACTGGGACGGGGAAAGCTCCTCCTCTTGCAGTACACACACATCCAGAGCACAGGCATGAAACCTATTCTCTAATCTGATCCCTTAGACATCGGCATTTAGCAGGACTGTGCTTAGACTTGGTAGACACAACAAAATCACAACTCATTTAGTTAAACAGAACTCACTTGTGCATTTGTCTCTTCCCAGACCAAGTCCACACCCGTCATCAGGAGCGTCCTGCAGCCCTGCCATCTGCTCAGTGGTTGTCTCTGTTTTCCTTCACCCTGACCACACCGTGACCCCTTGCTGAAGCTGCCATCCTCACTGCTGGGTCAGGGAAGGAAACGTCTGGAAATGGGCTCCACCGTGCAAGCTCGGTCCTGCTGCCAGTCCATCTGGTTTGCCTGTGTCCAGTGCAGAGAATAGAGAGATTGTATTTTCCCTTTGCCATTCATCTTCATTCATTACATTTAACTTATTTTGTGAACTCATTTGTGAGTGCCTTTATTCAGTAATTATTAGGATTGCACCCTTAGGACACGGAATGCAAACAAAAGATACTTTTTAAAATGTGCTTAGTACATTTCAGTAACACTAAAACACAGAAACACAAAACATCTACTACCCAAATATATTCCTACATGGTACCATGCAAATTATTGTATCCTTATGGCAGGCAGTCCCCTGCGATATCATGGAATTCCTTCTTTCAAATGTTATCACTCAGTTACGATCACTGTATCCATGATCTGTGTGTAGTCCACCATACACACTGGGACAGAGCTGCTGGGTGCTGATGTACATGTCTATGTGGCTGAATATTAACTAGCATTGAAGAGTTGCTTACACAGATAGAAATAGCAGATACTGGTGGAATTTACAGATATTCAAGCTTATGTTTGTAGGAGAGGACTCAGTCATAAATGTGATAAAAGAATCAGCCATATACTTGATAATGGTATGCTTGTTGAATCAATAAGTTGCACACTATTAAACCATGGGTCACTGGATAACGTATGCAGATAGATAATAATTTTCTCTCTCTTTTTTTTTTTTTGTGGCACTGGGGATCAAACTCACAACTTCAAGCCTGCCAGGCAGGCACTTAGGCCACTGAGCCAAATTCCCAGCCCTAGATTTTTGAGACAGGGTTGCACTATGTAGTTCAAGCCAGCCTTGCACTCATGTAGTAGCCCAAGCCAGCCTTGAACTCACAATGCTCCTCCTACCTCAGCCTTCCAAATGCTGAGATTAAAGACGTGCACCACCAGACAGATAATAATTCTAAATAAAGAAACCTTTCATGGTTAATGTCTATACTGTATTTTAAAGATCACTTGAAAATTGTAAAGGTAAAGTTACACGCAACACTCTTAACTCTCACAAATTGGTTTAAATTGAAAAGCTGCTAAGTTTAATGTGATGGTGAGGAAGTGAAGTAAATTACTTCTAGTGGTATTTTAATACCAGTGGACATTCTGGCAATGTACAAATTTCTGAGAAGTTTGTATATTCAGCAAAATAAGACGATGATCTGTAGCTTAACAAATTAACACAAAGGTGTTCAAAATGAAAACCAAACAATGCAATAAATTTGAGGACAAAACCTTTAGTAGTATACCACAAAACTTGCATAAATTTCTGAAAACTAACAGAATATTTTGTTGATGAGTACATAAATTAACAAATAACTAATTAGAAATCGTAGATAATGTTTATGTCATGTAAAGGATTTAACTGGAGGGGATTAGGGTTCATGGAAATAGGAAGGAATATACAAAATTTTCACTATGATTAACATGAAATTTATGCTAAAATAAAAAAGACTAAAGAATATATAATTATATATGTATGTTTTCAATAGTAATCTTACATACTATTAAAAATAAATATTTTTGTCATTTTAGTAAATACAAACTGATATTTCTAACATTTTTGAGGAACTATATATAATCACCTTGGGTTCTTGTATTTTTTGAAAATTGAGTAAGCATCTGACATAAAGAATATAAAAAGGCTCATTTTGGCCCAAGATTTAGTGGTTCAGTTCATGGTAGTCTGATTCCATTGCTGTGGGTTAGCAGCAAGGCAGAAACCTGGCAAAAGGTTTCTGCCAGCCGGGAGTCCGGGAGTATGAGCAAGCCAGAGAGGTGAGGTCCTGGGGCCACCGAGTCCTCAAGTTCACCCCCATTAGACCCTCCCCTCAGGGAGTGCCTATTCCTTTTTGTATCACCCCCCAATAATGCCATCAAATTATTATCAATGTAAATATAGTATAAATACAAATATTACCCAGTTAATGATATTGTAGCCTTCATGATTCAATCATTTTCCAAAAAGTCCATAGCCTTTAATGAACTCTTTAGTAGTTCAGGTTTAGGGAACATTTCTTTTTTTTTTTTTTTTAATTTCAAAGATAGTGAAATGCAACAAAAGATAACAGAGCAATCAAAACAAAGCAGTAGAAATGGCATAGAACTTCAGACAGAGACACTATGAAAACAATAGCTACTATATTCTATGTTGTTACTTTCAGAATAGTTGACCATTCCATCAAGCATAGCAAAAACAAACCAAAAACAAAACACAA